>SJXQ01001690.1:0-62861 GCA_006408695.1 Aepyceros melampus | reverse complement strand
ACTTTTCCACTCTCCTCTTTCACTTTCATCAAGAGGCTTTTTAGTTCCTCTTCACTTTCTGCCATAAGGGTGGTGTCATCTGCATATCTGAGGTTATTGATATTTCTCCTGGCAATCTTGATTCCAGATTGTGCTTCCTCCAGCCCAGCGTTTCCCATGATATACTCTGAATATAAGTTAAATAAGCAGGGTGACAATGTATAGCCTTGACGTACTCCTTTTCCTATTTGGAACCAGTCCATTGTTCCATGTCCAGTTCTAATTGTTGCTTCCTGACCTGCACACAGATTTCTCAAGAGGCAGGTCAGGTGGTCTGGTATTCCCATCTCTTTCAGAATTTTCCACAGTTGATTGTGATCCACACAGTCAGAGGCTTTGGCATAGTCAATAAAGCAGAAATTGATGATTTTCTGGAACTCTCTTGCTTTTTTGATGATCCAGCAGATGTTGGCAATTTGATCTCTGGTTCCTCTGCTTTTTCTAAATCCAGCTTGAACATCTGGAAGTTCATGATTCATGTATTGCTGAAGCCTGGCTTGGAGAATTTTGAGCATTACTTTGCTAGTGTCTGAGATGAGTGCAATTGTGTGGTAGTTTGAGCATTATTTGGCATTGCCTTTCTTTGGGATTGGAATGAAACTGACCTTTTCCAGTCCAGTGGCACTGCTGAGTTTTCCAACTTTGCTGGCATATTGAATGCAACACTTTTACTGCATCATCTTTTAGGATTTGAAATAGCTGAACTGGAATTCCATCACCTCCACTAGCTTTGTTTGTAGCGATGCTTCCTATGGCCTTTAAGTGGTCTGTATTTGCTTTTGAAGTCTTTTATCATTTTACTTAAGTGAATAAGTACTGCTTCACAGTGACCTGTGATCCTACTTGACCAAGTGTCTTGAAACCTTTTTGATATTTTTATAAAATCACCAAATATCATCTTCTTTTTGTCCATGCTGCAGGGCTTTCAGGATCTTAGTTCCCCAGCTAGTGATCAAACCTGTGTCCTCTGAGGTGGAAATGCAGAGCCTTAACCACTGGACTTCCAAGGAAAGTCCTCCAAATATTAAATTCTAACTGAAGTTCTTTTGACCTCCAGCTAACTGTGATGTTTCAGAGGAATCCTGAAGCATCTTAGAGAGAGATATTAAATTAAATAGGATAATCTGATATGTTAAATTACATGGGAAGTGCTGGCAAATAAGTGATAAGCCATCTGAGGTTATACTATAGGAATGTGCTCAGTTCTTCAGTCATTTCTGACTCTTTGTGATCCTATGGACTGTAGCCTGCTAGGCTTCTCTGTCCATGGGATTCTCCAGGGAAGAATACTGGAGAGGATTGCCATTTCCTCATCCAGGGGATCTTTTCAACCCAGGGATCGAGCTTGAGTCTCCTGTGTCTCCTGCATTGGCAGGTGGATTCTTTACCATATCGTAGGAATAAATATTATCAATATATTACTAACACAGACATTCTAGAAATTATACATTTCTGAACTATGGATATGTCCTGGTATGATTATGTTATAATTTTAGTTGCTATCTTAAAATGTTGTATGTCAAAACAGTAACCAAGATTCTTTGTCAGTTACAATCAGGTGTGAATCATGTCTTTTAAATTTAATTCCTTTGCCATTTATAGACAGTTATTGTTATACTTTGATATTTTGCAAAAGTGCTTCATCTCAAGAAAATTCTTAGGAAGAAATTTTTGAAAAATATAGGTCTCTGATAAATTTCAGATCGTACCATTGAACTAGGTAAGACATTAAAGAATCTGGGTTGACAGGTTTTCATTAGGATTCTTTAATTTCTTACCTAGTTTTAGATAGCATATTAAAAAGCAGAGACATTACTTTGCCAACAAAGGTCCCTCTAGTCAAGGCTATGGTTTTTCTAATAGTCATGTATGGATCTGAGAGTTGGACTGTAAAAAAGCTGAGCACTGGGGAATTGATGGTTTTGAACTGTGGTGTTGGAGAAGACTCTTGAGAGTCCCAGCTTCAAGGATATCCAACCAGTCCATCCTAAAGGAGATCAGTCCTGGGTGTTCGTTGGAAGATCTGATGCTGAAGCTGAAACTCCAATACTTTGGCTACCTGGTGGGAAGAATTGACTCGTCTGAAAAGACCCTGATGCTAGAAAAGATTGTAGGTGGGAGGAGAAGGGGACAACAGAGGACAGAATGGTTGGATGGCATCACCAACTCAATGGACATGAATTTGAGTAAACTCTGGGAGTTGGTGATGGACACAGAGGCCTGGCATTCTGCAGTCCCTGGGATCGCAGAGTTGGACACGACTGAATGACTGAACTAAACTGAATGAAAACCTGATGGCTTCATAAAACTATTAACAAAAAGGATCAGTTACTGAGTGAACTGATGAATATGGTTATAATTTTTAGGGTTTTTGTCTAAAATATTACTGGCTTTAATCTGTGTTTTCCCAGACATAATGATACACTCCCTCTCAAGCTAATTATGACTAACAGCAATTTGGTAAATTACACCTTTGGAAGTAAAACGGAAATGTTTATCTTTTCTCTCCACTTGATTCCTCCAAAAATTAGAAATCTTTAAGTTTTCCACAGCTTTATCAGGTAAATAAGGAAGGCCACGTCCTAACAGATGTGGGAAACTCAAGGTATTTTGGAGGCCTTGAAAATGGTGGAATGCACTCAGATCTGTAGGTGTTGCGGGTGAAATTGTGACAGGCCCACAGAAGGCTTTTCTGGTTTTGAGAAATCTTTCAACCTTTCAATCTGAGATCCGTTATGAAAAGCTCCAACCCAACCAATTTAAAAGAGGCTAAGTGATCAATCAATCAGACTTATTCTGCAAATAAATTGGTCTTAATTTGGCTACACTTGGTAAAAGTGAGGTTAACTTTAGAGGAAAAGAATGTTTCAGTGGATGTTAAAAATCTAGTTTTGTTCATTGAAGTCTGTATTTGCTGTCTGAGACTCAACTGCCAGATAGCTACTTATTGTTAAGTTACATAATTATAAAGTTTAAATGAATTGTTAAAGGAACACGCTTAAGCTTGTTTCTGAAGCTTACCATGACAATCTATTTTTAGATGAAGATCCAGCACCCTATGTTACAGCCCTATCAAAATCGAGAGTTCTTGTGTTAGCCATACATTTGCCCTGATGTCCAGGAGGAAAAGAAAATTATTTAGTGAAGTTGTCACAGAGTATAACTACTCATGACAGGTATCTCGCTTGCTTTAAGTCTAGGACTAAAAGCACATATATGAAGTCTGTGTTATAATTTGATACAACTGATAAATGTGTAACCTACAAAATGTTTCCCCACTAACATACCTCTGAGCTTCTTCACAGATACCTGATAAATTCTCCCCCAGTGTGGATACCTAGGCAAATATTTCTATATTAACCAAAAGGAGGCCTAGCACCAAGGGACATGATGGACCCAGGACAGGCTGCAACCATCATGGCATCAAGGGACAAGTATTTTTGTGCATTAGAAGACGGGTGATCAAGACGGGAAATGAGAAAATTCTTCTATTGAGGTACGGGGGTAAGTCATGCTGGCTTATACATGGTTTAACTTAAACTTTACTGACCAGAGTGGCCTGTTTTGTGGCCTATAGAACATGCATTGTACATCTGCTTTGGCCATTAAGGAGAGGACTACTTTTAGAAAATCAAACATTAAAGGAAACTCCCTGGTAGTCCAGTGTTTAGGACTCGGCACTTTCAACTTCACTGCACTGGGTCTGCGGTTCAGTCTTTGGTCAGGGAACTAAGATCTCACAAAATGCATGGTATAGCCAAAAGAAAGAAAGAAAGAAATCAAACATAGAAGACATCATCACTCTCATAGAGGCTTTAGCAAAATTTACCCAGCAAGCCTTAACAACAGTAATCAGGCTGTCAGTCTAATCAACTCAGAAGTTTCTATGATGAAAAAATGGCCCTTGATATTTTAAAAGCCTCCCAAGGAGGAACTTATGCTATAATGTATACCAAATGCTGTTTTTAATTCCTGATGAATTTTCTAATGTGACTCACCTTATGATCTACATAAAAAATCAAACCTCCTCTCTGAAGGTTCCCTTCCCAGTTTAGTGAAAATGTTAGAAAAATGGTTTGGTTTGGGGGCCCTTGGCTCAAGTCTCTGCTAATGATGTTGCTGTGTTGCTGTTAATTGTCTCTCCCACTGTGCGTCTTCTACACTTGCTAGAATAATGCTACTGAATCAAGGTTCAGACACTACTTTGGTGGACCCCAAAACTGACCTAGCTCTAGCAACAAGAGAATTTCACTCCTCTAATTCAGGAAACTGAAACATATCCATTCTCAGCAGGAAGCAGTTACAGAGGTCTTACCTTCAGTCTCATACCCCTCAAGACTGAAGACTGAAATTTCTTAAAGGGGGATTTTGTAAGCAGATTGGGTAGAAGGTCCCCAGAGAAAGAAAACTAGGCATGACTTTCTTGATAAAGAGAAGCTGCTTTTGGCCTAAGTCATTTTGTAATGTAAGCCTGGCCACAGTGCTTGTCCTTGGACAGATCTAATTAATAATCTTAAGGGAACAAAAGAATGCAGGAACAAATGACTGTCATCAGGCAAGAGACGTAACAATAGCAAAGATAAAAAATCAGCTGTAAAGACTCCCAGTTGTATTTCAATGGTAAAGAAGAGCCTGAAGCACTGCAGATCAACCCTGGGATTTCTTTGGAAGGAATGATGCTAAAGCTGAAACTCCAGTACTTTGGCCACCTATGGGAAGAGTTGACTCATTGGAAAAGACTCTGATGCTGGGAGGGATTGGGGGCAGGAGGAGAAGGGGACGACCGAGGATGAGATGGCTGGATGGCATCACGGACTCAATGGACGTGAGTCTGAGTGAACTCTGGGAGATGGTGATGGACAGGGAGGCCTGGCGTGCTGCGATTCATGGGGTCGCAAAGAGTCGGACACAACTGAGCGACTGAACTGAACTGAACTGAACCACTTAAGTTACCAGATCAACCTGAATCTAAAGAATGATGATGTTGACCTTTTCTGACCCATGTGACTTCAATCAACTTAAGTTTGGACTCTGTTGACATCTGCCTCAATTCTGCACTGAATTCTTCTCTGCTCAAGCTCCTACATAAACATGCATGTACCTTTAGCTTAAAACACCTCTAATTTTGTTGTTTGGGGAGACACTTCTTTGGGAAAGATGTCCAGTGTTGTCCGTACTTGCTGCAAATAATGAATACTTCCTCTTTCTGATCTTTGGCTTTGTTGTGTCTTTTGGCTCAACACCCACCATGAGGTAAATCAAGTTTTTGGGTAAAAGTGTGACATCTACAGTGTTTTGTATCATGTAAGATAACTTGGATGCAGGTGCTGACAGAAGATTCATTTTGTAAACAAATAAACAGTATCAATAAATACAGTATAGTACTGTAAATGTTTTTTCTTTCTTATGATTTTCCTAATAAAATTTTCTGTAGCTTATTTCATTATAAGAATATACTATATACACTACATATAACATACAAAATATATGTTAATGGACTGTTATGTCATTGGTAAGGCTTTCATTCAATAGTAGGCTATTAGCAGTTAAGTTTTGAGAAATGAAAAGTTATATGCAGATTTTTGACTGTGTGGGGTAGGCACCCTTTCCCCACATTGTTCAAGGATCAACTATATTTTCATTCATTTAATAAAAACATTTTTTAGCATCTACAATATATAAAGCAACTCTCTAAGTACAATGAGGGGAATAAAGATGAAACCGATACAAATCTCCTTTAAGAACCCAATGGCCTTGCAGGGGAGGTGGAGCACACATATAAATAATTACAAGGCCAGGTAAAATTATGATCTGCCAGTAATGTGCTGCTGTGTTATTTATAGTTCCTTCCAAATTAGTTTATTTTTCTTTCAAAACTGGTAGTCTATAGTTAAGCAGATTGCAGTGTATTAGAACTACCTGTTCCCTAAGTATTCTGGATAAATGAGAAGTTACATTCCTTGTATCAGTGACATTAGATATTATCAGCAGCTATCAACATCATCTGAGAGTCATACTTGTCATTCTATGACAGAACTGTAGCATTCCAGCAAAGTCTTACTGGCAGCACCAAGTCCCCTTCTTTGGACCTACAATTCACCTGAACTGGAAGGGCAAGGAGGATAAATCAGATAGCATGGGAATTTAAACTGCAGTGGGGAGGCAGAGGGCATGCTTTCAGGAAGTAGGCCAGTTTTGTGGGTGGCAACACCAAAGTAGATGGGTCATGTTATCAAGTGACAACCAGAAATGGGGTCAGTTTAGGCACACAGACTGTCCCTGGCTCCGCAGAAAGAGTCTGTGTGAACAGATAAGAGGATCTTTGGCAGAGAAGTCTGTGGGGGCAGGAAGAGAACCTATCTGTCCACACTGCAGATGTGACCACTATCTGATGGTGTGAATTGACTGTTTTATTCTGATTTGGACTGTATTTTTATCTCCATTTTAAAAGCAAAATAATAATAATAATGAATTAATTTATATAAATACTATCTAAAGATCATTAAGGAAATACATCCTTCATACATTAGGAACAAAACTGTAGGAGAAGGTTGGACTAAAGCCTTTGACTCATGACTTTAGAATTCAAGGACTTCCCTGGTGGTCCAGTGGCTAACACTCCATGCTCCCAATTTAGGGAGCCTGGGTTCAATCCCTGGTCAGGGAACCAGACCACACATGCCACAACTAAGATTTCAAATATCAGATTAAAGATCCCACATGCTGCAACTAAGACCCAATGCAACCAAATAAATTATATATATATTTTAAATCTCATCCTTTAAAAAACAAAAGAATCCAGAATTCAATGCTGTTGGCACTGACATAAACAGCAGCCATAAATTAGCATCAAAATATACATCTTATACATTTCCTTATTTATATCTTTTGCCTTAAGGATTTGTTAATAATTTTATTTAATCATTTATTTTTGGCTGACTGGGTCTTTCTTGCTTTGCACAGGTTTTCTCTAGTTGCCGTGAGCAGGGGCTCTTCACTGTTGTGCTGCACAATGCTTCTCAGTGCGGTGGCTTCTCTTGTTGTAGAGCATGGGCTCTAGGCACGTGAGCCTCAGTAGCTGCAGCACACAGGCTCAGCAGTTGCAGCCAGCAGGCCCGAGAGCACACAGGCTTCAGTAGTTGCAGCACGTGAGCTCAGTAGTTGTGACTCAGGCTCAGTACGGTGGTGCACGGGCTTAGTTGTGGAATCTTCCTGGACCAGGGATCAAACCTGTCTCCCCTGCATTGGCAGGTGGATTCTTATCCACTGTGCCACCAGGGAAGTCTTGCCTTCACAATTTGGTGATAAAAATACTTTTTATATGTGGATATAGTTCCCTTAAAATTACATGTTGTACATCATTAATTGAAACAAAATAGAGATATGAGTTAATAAGAAAGCTTGTGATGTAAACCTCTTTTTATCTCAAACCCCAGGACTGGGATTATGACTCTGATGCTATGGAAAATGATGTGGACAGAGGGATCTGTTTTGTCCCAGGGTCCTAGCAACCTTGACTGACCTAAGGACCCCTCCACAAAGAGCATGGCAGCAGATTTCCAGGGGACCAGGGAGTCATGCTTCTCTTTTTCTTCCTAGTTTGTCCATTTTGGGGTGGCAATAGCAGGGGTACCCTACTTAGTGTCACCACCTACAGTTCAGACATCTGGTAATTTTTATGGGAGCTCAGCCTCTCTAGCAAAATATTTAATTACAGAGCTGATTCATTTGGTTTCTGGCCCTTATACCTACTGAAGACCATGCCCATTGCCCAGTAGTAAGTTATTTGTGAAAGGCAGCACACATACCATTTGAAACAGCTCATGCCTCTGGGTGTTATAGCTGAAATGAAATTATTTATGGCGACCAGATTTGTATAGACTCCAATATTGACTCACACTTCTGGATGACTTATTCTTTGGCCAGATATCATCTGCTCTTTGGTCTTGGCAAGAGGCCCCTCCCCGGGGCCCACTCTTTAGAGAGCCGCCTCTTGTCCTCGTCTGGCCACTCTTTTCTAAGCAAGGAATCCACAGGCCAAGTGATTTATCCACTCTGAGCCCTGCCCTGCTTTTAGGCCCAGAATTCCCTACCCGAGTCCCTGCTTCAACTGGTATGAACCTCTTTTCCTGATCTATCCTTTCAAGGGTAGATTGTGCTGTTGATTGTGGTACCACAGGCCCAAGGTGGTGGTCATGAGGGGCTGCTGATGTGGCAGGAACTTGCACGGATGTGGGGTGGGATCATCACTGAATGTATATGAGGCCCTTTCTGATATGGGCCAGGCCTGTGGGTGGGGAAGGACATCAAGTCAGAACTGTTCTCCTGGAACCAGACCATTCTGATGTGGAGCTCTGAGAAGTTCTGCATCAGTCAAACTAATATAACAGGTCATTATAAAGACAAGTCTGTCAAGATAGGGAAAGTTAACTGGCCTATCAAGGCTAATTAGCTTGTTAGCTTCAGCTATAATTTCTACATGGACATATGGTATGTGGGCCTCTGGTTTTCCTCTTCACCACATCCCACCAATATGGGACTAAGCCTGCTCTTGGAATAGGTTCGCTTCTGAATTCATTTGAAATTTTAATGTAAAGACTCTGGTAAGAGAGGGGTGAAGAGTGGGTAGCAAGAAGGCTGCTTTCCACCAGGTCAAATGTCAAAGGCAGCATTGCTACAACTGCCCACATGTCCTGGCCTGCTCTCTGGCCTGATGGAGGAAACTATGTGCATATGTGTTTAACATCCACTGAGAGCCAGAAAAATAAGAGTTGGCTGTTTTCAAATAATTCAAGCCACCACTGTGCTCCAGTCATAACGGCTATCATTCCGCTGCCAAGCAGCTCTTGCCAGCTAATGTCCTTAAGGTGCTTGGAGTTAAGAACTGGGCACTTTGAAGGCCTCTTCCAGGCCACAAAAAAAAAAGAATGAACTCGAAAGGGAACTTAGCTGAGCACCACTTCACCTCAGCAAATCCCTAAGCCTTACTATCTGTTTTGTCAGCTGTAAAATGAGCAGACTATGGCTCAGAGAGAGCTGAGTGGTAGGCTTAATTAATGGTGATTGTGATGGCCTTTGTCATGTAAAGTTGTATACAAATGAAAAGGAGCATTAGAACTATTTTACCCAGAGTCTGAAGTTCATTTCGCTTTCTACTGCCACAGTTAAGCCTCTAAGTCCTATTCACAGACCACTGCTGACTTCAAGGGTGAAGAAAAGCACAGCTGGGCTTGCCTTCAGTTCAGTTCAGTTGCTCAGTCGTGTCCCACTCTTTGTGACCCCATGAATCGCAGCACGCCAGGCCTCCCTGTCCATCACCAACTCCTGGAGTTCACTCAGACTCACGTCCATTGAGTCAGTGATGCCATCCAGCCATCTCATCCTCTATTATCCCCTTCTCCTCCTGCCCCTAATCCCTCCCAGATTCAGTCTTTTCCAGTGACTCAACTCTTCGCATGAGGTGGCCAAAGTATTGGAGTTTCAGCTTTAGCATCATTCCTTCCAAAGAAATCCCAGAGCTGATCTCCTTCAGAATGGACTGGTTGGATCTCCTTGCAGTCCAAGGGACTCTCAAGAGTCTTCTCCCACACCACAGTTCAAAAGCATCAATTCTTCGGCACTCAGCCTTCTTCACAGTCCAACTCTCACATCCATACATGACCACAGGAAAAACCATAGCCTTGACTAGACGGAACTTAGTCAGCAAAGTAATGTCCCTGCTTTTGAATATGCTATCTAGGTTGGTCATAACTTTTCTTCCAAGGAGTAAGCGTCTATAAGCGAGTTTGGTCTTGGCAGTGGAACACAGAGAAAGCGATCAGGCACAGTTCAGATTTCTGATGGCAGGTGGCACCGAGATCCACTGGATCCAGCTGGCTGCAGATGGTGGACTGGTTTCTGCAATCAAAGGACAAAGAACAGGTGTACTCATTTATTCCTGAGGCTGTTTTGGAAAGATCTTGAGACTGAAAGTTTCGTGTTGAGGGGAGAGCTTTTTTTGTTTGTTTTTTGCACTTCTCCCTATTGTCCCAGGTTTGCTGGCTGACAGCTCACGGTAGCGGTGCTTTCTTTAAGGACAGTGTTTGTTTACTGAGAACAGGCAACAAGGATCAAACCTAAGATCCATTCCTTCTTTTAGTCTTATATCTTATTACAAAGGGTCACAACTCATAGTTCACTTAAAGACACAGGTACATGATTAACCAGAAGTCATAGTGGTCCTGCTGAGAATCACACCTGAGAATAGTTGATTACTTTGGCTAACAAAGGATTTCTATCCCTCACATGATTCAGCTAACAACATTCATATGCAACAAATTGTAACTTTTATATACTTAGTAGACATGATTGTTCCTTTCCTTCATCTCTTGGAGCTAAGATGTTACTGGGATAGCACCTCATATTCAGTGTTCTATTATAACTATTTGTATATCCTCTTGCTCAATATTAGATGACTTTGAGGTCCTTGAAAACCCTAAGAGGGTCTTAAACATTTTTACATTCCCCTCGACATCAGTGCCTTTCTTCAGTTCAGTTCAGTCGCTCAGTCGTGTCCGACTCTTTGTGACCCCACGGACTGCAGCATACTAGGCCTCCCTTCCATCACCAACTCCCGGAGTTTACTCAAACTCATGTCCACTGAGTCGGTGATGCCATCCAACCATCTCATCCTATCATCCCCTTCTCCTTCTGCCTACAATCTTTTCCAGCATCAGGGTCTTTTCAAATGAGTCAGTTCTTCCCATTAGGTAGCTAAAGTATTGCAGTTTCAGCTTCAACATCAGTCCTTCCAATGAATAGTCAGGACTGATTTCCTTTAGGATGGACTGGTTGGATATCCTTAAGTCCAAGGGATTCTCTAGAGTCTTCTCCAACACCACAGTTCAAAACCATCAATTCTTTGGCACTCAGCTTTCTTTATAGTCCAACTCTCACATCCATATATGACTACTGAAAAAACCATAGCTTTGACTAGAGGGAACTTTGTTGGCAAAGTAATATCTCTGCTTTTTAATATGCTATCTGTTGCTGCTAAGTCACTTCAGTCATGTCCCATTCTGTGCAACCCCATATACAGCAGCCCACCAGGCTCCCCTGTCCCTGGGCTTCTCCAGGCAAGAATGGAATGGGTTGCCATTTCCTTCTCCAAAGCATGAAAGTGAAAAGTGAAAGTGAAGTCGCTCAGTAGTATCCGACTCTTAGCGACCCCATAGACTGCAGCCTTCCAGGCTCCTTCATCCATAGGATTTTCCAGGCAAGAGTACTGGAGTGGGGTGCCATTGCCTTCTCCGAATATGCTATCTAGGTTGGTCATAACTTTTCTTCCAAGGAGTGCATCTTTTAATTTCATGGCTGCAGTCACCATCTGCAGTGATTTTGGAGCCCCCCAAAATAAAGTCTCTCACTGTTTCCATTGTTTCCCCATCTATTTGCCATGAAGTAATGGGACCAGATGCCATGATCTTAGTTTTCTGAATGTTGAGTTTTAAGACAACTTTTTCACTCTCCTCTTTCTTTCATCAAGAGGCTCTTTAGTTCGTCTTTGCTTTCTGCCATAAGGGTAGTGTTACCCACATATCTGAGGTTGTTGATGTTTCTCCCAGCAATCTTGATTCCAGCTTGTGCTTCATCCAACCCAGCATTTCTCATGATGTACTCTGATCAAAAGCAAAAGAAACAAACTTGCTTAGATTCATTGAAAATGAAAACTCCTCCTGAGATAAAAAATGATAGGAATTCCTTTTGTCCATTAGGGAACTTCATTTTCAATAAAAAAGAAATATTTCTTTCTGGAAGATCTAAACATTTTATATTGGTTAAGTTCTTCAGCTTCAGCCAGAATTGGGCTTCTATCTTGGTTCTGCAATTACCATTCATGGGAACTTGACTAGCATGGTGTCTTAGTTTCTTCATCTGTAAAATGTGGAAAATAATACTATCCATCTCATAAAGATGATATAAACATTAAATGAGATAATCTACGTAAAATGCTTAGCACAGTGCGTGGCACAAAATTAGTGCTTCAGATAATACCATCATCATCATCATAATCATTGGAGACTGTAGGGAAGGAGTCTTGGTTGCTTTCTGAGACTAAAAATATACCCTTCAGGGACCCCCCTGGATGTTCAGTGGCTAAGACTCCATGCTCCCAAAACTCCATGTTCAATTCCTGGTTGGGAAACTATATCCCACATGCCACAACTCAGAGTTGACATGCCTCAACAAAAAATACCAAAGATTCTGTGTGCCGCAACTAAGATCCTCCCTATACAGCCAAATAAAGTTTCTTTTAAAGACTTCAGATTTAATAACCTGCTTCAGAGTTCCCTTAATGCTACCTTATCAATCTGAGGCACAAATTCATTTATGTTAGAACCTCCAGGTTTTCTGCTTCTAATCTCTGATTTCAGGTTTTATTCTTTGGATACCTAGAGAAGTATAAATATGATACTTTTCATTCAGATATAATATGAGGGCTGTTTTAAAAGGCACTTTTCAAGTGAATTGCTTGTACATATACCTAAGTGATTCTGTTGCCTGTAAAAAATATACTGTTAGGCAATGTAGATCCTTGTAAAACAGGCTCAGTTCCACTGTACTTGGTAGGTCTTTAAATTGGTTTTGCCCCTTAATGTATAGTTCCTAGATTATTCTACATAAAAACAATGTTTTACTTGCAAACCTTCATCATCAGTTTGGTGAAGTTCGTGATGAAGGTCTTTTCAGTTAACGAACTATGTTTAGGTATTGTTCAGGGTTTCAGGGAGAAGGCGGAGTTACAGCGAGGCAGCTGGAACGGTTGGATGGGGTCTAGAGCCACTGGCTGTCTTCACAGTCTGGAGGGAGTGGGCACCTTAGGGGGTCTTCGTTCAGTCTGGGTCTCCGTTTTAAGAGCTTCTGTGCCATCTGCTCCCTCAGGGGTGGGCCCCAGGAGTCACTACCACCCCAAGGGCCCACAGCTGATTGGAGGAGACACTCTTGACCCAAACTGAGACAGGCAGGTTCTCTCTGCAGGACGTCTGGAATGGGGACACAGGCCTTCTGGTCAGTCACTATTGGCCCTGGATCTAGGACAGCATACAATTAGGGGCTGGCAGGGTCATTTTCACTATGTGCTCTGGGAGGCAGGAAAAACTGGACACAGAGTCGGACACAACTGAAGCGACTTAGCAGCAGCAGCAGCAGCAGCAGCAGAGGAAGATGACTAAAACAGTGTCAGGGAGAAAAAAGTAGAGATGAGAAACCAGGTTGCCACTGGAAGACAAGGGGAGGGGGTGAGAGAATAGCTGTGTACATTCCCAGGGGCCTCTCAGGGCTTTGTTCTGACTCCCATGAGGCCCAGCTGCCCTTCCGGCCCTGGCCCATGTCCAGCCCACTCTCCATTTTAGCTCAGGCAAGCTTGAGTTGTATCTGTTACGTGAAACCCAAGGAGCCTTGGCTAAGCAAGTGGGCTGGCACAGAAAGAGAGGCCAAGCCAGGCATTCTGGTTGCATAGGCAGGGTCCACATGGGGATGCCCCTGTGGGGGGTGGGGTGGTCCCATCACACTGGTCTGCCAAAATCAGACATGCGTACAAGTTATTTTTCCTGATGATAAAACTAAATAGAACAGATTCATAGTTATTCCAAAACAATGTTCTCTCTTAGTCACTTCCTTAAATGCTTTCTTGTGTAGTCGGAAGCAGCTGGCATCGTAGATGGCACACCCAGAATTGTGTCTAACCCTGAATATTGTTAAAGGGGTACATGTACCTACAGCTGTCATTGGTCATGCATGTTGCAGGAGACAAAATAAGGCAGAGCTGGATAGGCACTGGTCTCTTCTAAGGAGCTCTAAGTCCCCATCACTGGGCCACTGGACACTCATCTGTAGCTTTGGCCCTTCCCCAGATTCAGGGCCAAATCCTTCTCTGGCTGAAGGCCTTAAGCAGCCCTGTTTTGGTAGTTCAGGATATAATTAGGATATCCTGTAACTTGTCCTGATCAGATGCCCTGGTTCTGGCCTCTCGGCTTTTGCCTTCAATCTGGTATCAAGTCCTTGTTCTAATTCCCTGTTGTACAGTCTGAGTCCTTGACTCCCCAGGTTTTAGCTCCTCTTCCATAATCTGACTAGGACTCTGGCCTTTTCAAAATAAGGACCCTTAACTTGTTTACGTCTATTTTCTCCAGGTTTCACACCTGAAGTGTGGACCAAGCTGGGAACTCACTAAACTGTTGCTTGTCCTGTATGATGACACCGCCAGTCTGGGTCACTCACACTATTCCTCCCCCATGCCTACTTTCACCACTGCCAATAATCACATTTGTTCCATGTATAGGACACCTACATTTTGCTACCTTCTAGATCTTTCTAATTTCAATAGATTCTAATTGAATCTCTCTCAATTATGATGTCACCTGTTACTACTCTCAGGCACCATGTGGCCCTGCAGGTCTGCCTGCCTGGCAGACTCCTCCACTGATTTCAACTGGGCACCAGTCACAGAGCCTCACACATAGCAGGGGATAGGGAGATGGTGTGGCATGCAAAGACCACAACATGAACATGGGTATCCTGGGCAGACCGAAGTTTATATCCTAGCTCCTCCACTTGCTCCAGTTCTTTGATGTCTGTAGGACTCAAAGGTGTTGAAAGAATTATATGAGGTAATATATCCGTTAAAATTTAGTAGTTATTTAATAAAATACCAAATTTTTTTCTTTTCGGACGCACAGCACAACGTGTGGGATCTTAGTTCCCTGAGCAGGGATCGAACCCATTTCCCCTACAGTGGAAGCATGGAGTTTTAACCACTGTACCGCCAGGGAAGTCCCCATCAAATTCAGTACTTAATAAAACACAAGTCTTTCTTTCTCGAACTTGTATCTCTAACAGGTTTATTGAGATAAAACCTACAACTCATTCAACCTGATTTAAAGGGTACAATTAATGGTTTTTAGTATATTCACTGAACTTATATTTCTTTTTTTTTTTACCATGTAATTATTTTTAATGTCCAGAGTTTGTAATTCCAGGGCCAGAGCTGTCTCCTGGACTTGAGCTTATAAGCTCTCAATTGGCCTGTGAGGCCAGTAGGGATACTTCTTCTTATCTAATTTGGTTTCTGGGAAGACTTCTTTCAAGTCCTCAATGGTCATCTGATCAAATGGAATTATGTTCCTCATTTTCTCCAGCTCTTTCTCATATTCCTGAATCCTGGTCTTTGAGTCAAAAACTCAGCACAACTTTTCACATCTTCTTTTTCTTCAGCATCCACCTGGGCAGTATATTTATCCTCTGGTATAGGAACCTTCAGGGCATTAAACTTCTTCTCAAAGTCATCGACCAAGCCAGCCTTTGCCATGTTGGCCTTGTAGTAAGCCCAGTCGATGGCAGGTGGCTTCTCAGGCAGAGCAGCCAACCTGGAGGTTAGGGTCTCGTTCCAGGACTTCAAGGAGTTAGCCACGGCCTTCTGGTTTCGAGGGATGATCTCCCCAAAAGCTACCCAGTCAATGGTTTTTAGAGCAAGTTTCCGTCCAGCCATCTTGAGATCCTTCACCGACCCTGGGCGGCCTGCCTGAACTTATATTTCTTAAAATGGAATTATAGCATAAAGGCTATGAGGATTATTAACAGCTAAAAAGGCTTAGATTTTAATCAGCTATGATTTTTTGTAAATCAAGAATGTGATGACATTGTGTTGCCAAAAAATCTCACGTGACATTGGGTTATGCTGATACACATGTCCATTCTTCCTCCCACTTCTCATTCAGATTCTGTTTTTTAATTAAAGGAAAAGAGAAATGGAAGCCCCAAATCGTCAATATGGATTTTTTTAAAGCACTTCCAATGATGATGGAAATATTTATAAAATAAGACTTTGGCATTACCTAATTAGGATGTTGTGCTCATCTCTTCCCTGTTCTGTGTTAAGGGACTTCATCTTAGTACTTGAAACTGGCCACAGTGGAATAGCCATAGAAATTAGCCAACATAGCAAATCATCTTCCCCTACTCCTCCAGCTCATCGACCAGTGCCCACTGCTTTAGCATCCACGCTACCCCATGATGACAGAGCTGGCACTGTTAATAATGACAATAGACCCTCTACTAGATTTCTTGACCATGTGTCTCTATAAGAAATATATTTACAGATAATGATAGTTAGATAATGATAGTTAACTTCCATATAAGGGCAATCTGAAATTTAAGTAATTTATTGTAATTAGTTTCAGATGAGTAGAATATTTAGGGGGAAATATCTGGGGAAGACTGGGCTCATTCTTAACAGCTTTCTAGGCCACAGCTCTTTTTCTTTAAGGAAAACCCATAATCACCATGGTCTGTATATTTGAACAGTCTATTCTGCACAGCTACTATGGAGTGGCCATGTAACAGACTAGGAGACATGTGCAAGATGAAGGCCCCCTGAAAGTGGACCGATAAAGCACTCTGTTGGCCAGTGCTTGTCCTGCACAAGTGGCTCCTTGTGCCCCCTATTGGATGTTCGTAATCTCCATTAAAGCAGAACTAGTGTAAGAACTTTGCCCTGTACACATTGTCATGAGGGAAATCACCATCAGTTGAAGATTCCTATAGTCAACTGATTTTTTTTTTTTTTTGGCCATGCCACGAGGGTTGTGGAATCTTAGCTCCCTGCTGCTGCTGCTGCTGCTGCTGCTGCTGCTGCTAAGTTGCTTCAGTCATGTCCGACTCTGTGCAACCCCATAGACAGCAGCCTACCAGGCTCTGCCGTCCCTGGGATTCTCTAGGCAAGAACACTGGAGTGGGTTGCCATTTCTTTCTCCAATGCATGAAACTGGAAAGTGAAAGTGAAGTCGCTCAGTCATGCCCAACTCTTAGTGACACCATGGACTGCAGCCTACCAGGCTCCTTCGTCCATGGGATTTTCCAGGCAAGAGTACTGGAGTTGGTTGCCATTGCCTTTTCCGCTTAGCTCCTTGACCAGGGATCAAACCTGTTCCCCTTCAGTGAAGCAAAGTCTTAACTACTAGACTTTCAGGGAAGTCCTCCAACTGATTTTTTTATACCAACAAGCTCGCTATTTATTAAGCATGTGTAGTATACCATGTACTTCATAAGCCCTGTCTCATTTTATCTTCAATTAACCTTATCTAAGAGGAACTAAAAAGCCTCTTGATGAAAGTAAAAGAGAAGAGTGAAAAAGTTGGCTTAAAGCTCAACATCCAGAAAACGAAGATCATGGCATCCGGTCCCATCACTTCATGGGAAATAGATGGGGAAACAGTGGAAACAGTGTCAGACTTTGGGCTCCAAAATCACTGCAGATGGTGACTGCAGCCAGGAAATTAAAAGACGCTTAATCCTTGGAAGAAAAGTTATGACCAACCTAGATAGCATATTCAAAAGCAGAGACATTACTTTGCTGACTAAGGTCCGTCTAGTCAAGGCTATGGTTTTTCCTGTGGTCATGTATGGATGTGAGAGTTGGACTGTAAAGAAGGCTGAGAGCTGAAGAATTGATGCTTTTGAACTGTGGTGTTGGAGAAGACTCTTGAGAGTCCCTTGGACTGCAAGGAGATCCAACCAGTCCATTCTAAAGATCAGCCCTGGGTGTTCTTTGGAAGGAGTGGTGCTAAAGCTGAAACTCCAATACTTTGGCCACCTCATGTGAAGAGTTGAGTCATTGGAAAAGACTCTGAATCTTGGAGGGATTGGGGGCAGGAGGAGAAGGGAATGACAGAGGAAGAGATGGCTGGATGGCATCACTGACTTGATGGACGTGAGTTTGAGTGAACTCCGAGAGTTGGTGATGGACAGGGAGGCCTGGCGTGCTGCAATTCATGGGGTCGCAAAGAGTTGGACACGACTGAGCGACTGAACTGACTAGGTATAAATATTTTCATTTTACAGATGGGGAAACCACTTTAAGTGTTTAAGCAGCTATTAGAGTTAAAAAGTTTCTGTGCTCCTAGGAAACATTGCCGACTGCTTTGTATATAGCAGACATTCCAGAAATAGTTCAATCAGTTTTTAATGTGAATAAATAGAGCACCATTCTTCCTAATACTTTGAGCCCTTTGACCTATTAGTATTTTAAGCAGCTTTTATCTAATGGAAAATCAGAATGATTTCCATTTATTTTGCTTCTACACACATTCCAGGGGCAGATCTCACTCTTAATATCTCATTAACCCTACAATGACACAATTATTTTCCCAATTTTAGAAACAAGCTAATGAAGGCTTAGCTGGAGTTCATATTTGATGTTTTTATCACACAAAGTCAAGGCAGAGGAAAGACCAAAGGCATGCTTTAAGAAGAACCTAGTTCTGGGATTTCCCTGGTGGTCCAGTGGCTAGGACTCTGAGCTCCCAATGCAGGGGCCATGGGTTCAACCCCTGATCAGGGAACTAGATCCTACATGCAGCAACTAAGAGTTCACATGCTGCAACTAAAGATTCAGCATGTTGCAACTAAGACCAGGTGCAGCCAAATAAATGAAATATTTTTTCAAAAAAGAAGAATCTAGCTCCTACTGTATAGCCACAGGGAGCTATATTTAATATTCTGTGATAAACCATAATAGAAAAAATGTAAAAAAATAATGGCTATATATGTATAATTGAATCACTATGCCATAGAGTAAAAATTAACAACCTAAATGAAGTGTACTTCAATAAAGTTTTATAAGATGAGCTTGAACTTAAAAGAAATTTAAAAAAGAACCTCATAAAGTTATGACTAGAAAAAAAGGGCTCAAGATAAACTAGGAGGGAAACTGTCCTTAAAGAACGACCACAGGTCAGTACTGTTGAGTATGTCATTCAATGGATACAGTTCTGTGCTTAATAAGCACTATACTAGGCGTTGGGGAGATGACACCAAATACTCATTTTGAGACACTATGAGCTTTTAGGGCAGAGAAGACAAAGACACAAGACATAAGGAAAATGAATTCGCAGTATGAAAATGTAAAAAGAAAAAGCATGCAGGATAGCAGTGGTTATTGAGAAAAGGCTAATGTGGGCAATAAGTTCAGAAAAGGGAATGATATATTTGTATAAATTTATGCTGACCTCAGTACCTTCACAAAACCTCTTTACTATGAGTTGTAGGAAGACAGTGAAGTTTGAGAGAGCACTTGGCTTCCAAGGAGCTCCCTTTCTTCCCTGAGAAGACCAGAGAGCTGATCATCAAGACCCATAAGACAGTGCTGAGACAGTTCACCTTGCTACTGAGCCTGGGTATTATGAATTATTAGCTAATGATGTTTCTCTCTCTGTATTTTTCCCTCTTTCTACCTTTAAGCAAGAGTAGCCTGGAGTCCTTTTGGGGCTTTGCTTTTGACATTTTGAAGCCCTTTAGAGAACTTAAAGCAGTGGTTCTCAACCCTGGCTCCTCTTGGAATCACCTGGGGAATTTTTAAGACTGCCACCTGGGTCCCACACCCAATACTCTAATTGAATTGACCTAGGATGCTCCTTTGGTGATTCTAATGTGCAATCAAGTTTGAGTATTTAAAGCGTTCCTAAACATGATAAGAGAGAGTGAGACTTGCTAGAATGAACAAAAGTATCTTGGAGAAACAGAGGAGGTGGGGAGCTTCCCTGCTCCAGTTTAGAGAAATAAGCTTGATTTCGCTATCCTGGAGTAGTAGGAATCTGGCTGCCCCACAGGGAAGGTAGAAAGACTCCCCTCACCCTGGGATACACACACAAATCACCAGGGGATCTTGTTCAAAGGTAGACTCTGACTCAGTAGGTCTGAATGGGACCTGAGAGTCTCCATTTCCAAAAGTTCCTAGGTGACCCCAATGCTGCTGGTCCACAAAGTGGCAGAGATCTGCATAGCCATGACTCTAGGCCATCTCCCTTAAGATTCCCACATCCATCTCAAACATGGAACAGGAGGAGTCACCATCTGTCAGACCTGAAGGGTTCCACAGACAGGGACAGTGGACAGCTGTGCAGTGACCTGTTTAGACTTATGACTGAGAACCAGATGGTCCCCATCTGCAAAGCTTTCTACACTAAAAGGGGAGCATATCCCAGCAGGGAATCCTAGCAGATCACAGTGACTCACTCAAAAGCGGTCTAGAAATCAGAGGGCAAGAGAAGTCAGCTGATAGAGCCCAAAGTCAGCCTTCTGGGCAGAGAGCAGGGTGAGGGACAGAGAGCAGACCCAGAAAACAACATATCTATGTTACAGATAACCTGGCACAATCCCCAAGAGAGAGGTGAAATGTTCTGCCAGGCCAGCTATCTCAGTCTGTGTGACTGCTGTAACAAAATACCGGGACTTCCCTGGTGGTCCAGTGGTTAAGACTCCATGCTTCCACTGCAGGGGGCACAGGTTTGATCCCTAGTCAGGAAACTCAGATCCTACATGCCACTGGGTGCCAAAAAAGAGAAAGAAACAAAGAAAAGAAAGAGGTGAAATGTTCTGCTAGGCCTGCTATCTTAGTCTGTTTGGGTGGCTATAACAAAATATTAATACTCTAGACTGGCTAGCTTAAACACATTTATTTCTTCTAGTTTTGGAGGCTGGAAAGTCCAAGATCAAGGCGTCAACAGATTTAGTGTCTAGAGAGAGCCTGCTTCTCAGTTTACAGATGGCATTCTTCTCACTGCGTCCTTGCACGGTAGAAGTGGTGAGGGAGCTCTCTGGGGCATCATTTTTAGTGGTACTAATTCTGTAATGGACCAGGGCGCTATGGGGCCTTCCTGGAACATCCCCCATATACTCTCCCCCCATATCCTCGGCATGCCTGCCTCTGGTTTGTAGAAAAGCTGTAGTCTCCAGGCCTCCCCTGAGTACAAAAGCCTGGTTCAAGAATTAACTATTGAAACGATGTGAATATGTAGTGACAAAAATAGCAGTTGGGCCAGGAGAATTGCTAAAAGTTTAAATAGTAAATCAGCCATACAGCAGTCACAGAATTTTTAGTCCCTCCCTGAAGTACCTGGATAATAGTGTCTGATGCACGTTTCCTGCATTGTTTTACATACTAAAACCCCCCACAAAATGGAAGAAGTTAACTGCCTGATGACCATGAGGACTTAGCCCCCAAAGCCTGAGGGTTGATAATGTTGACCTTGTTGACAACACCCTGCTACCTCACCAGCAACCACAATCCTCTGATTCACATACCCCGTCACTCCCTGCTCTCACCTTTAAAAATACTTCCCTGAAACCCATTGAGGAGTTCAGGTCTTTTGAGCAGGAGCCACCTGTTCTCCTTCCTAGGCTGCGCAGTAAACCTCTCTGCTCCCAACTCCAGCATTTCAGTTTGTTTGGCCTCGTTGTGCTGGGCACACAATCTTAGGCTGAAAACAATTCCAACATGAGGGCTCCATCCTAATGACTTAATCATTTCCCAAAGGCCCACCCTCCAATACAATCACACTAGGGATTAGGATTCAACATGAATTTTATGGGGGACATAAACATGATGGCTCCGACGATAAAGAATCTGCCTGCAATGCAGGAGAGGCAGGTTTGATCCCTGGGTTGGGAAGATCCCTTGGAGAGGGAAATGGCACCCTACTTCAGTGTCCTTGCCTGGAGAATTCCATGGACAGAGGAACCTGACAGGCTATTTATTGTCCCTGGGGTAGCAGAGTCAGACATGACTGAGCAACTAATACTTACTTTCACACCATAGTACTAGCCCTATGGGGGCGCCGCCTCAGTCAGAAATTAAATTGGTATGAAAAATAAAGAAAATGATGTCAGAGCTTGCATCTGAGACTCTTACCCCTTAGAGTTGGGAGCTTACATGAAGTGTCAAACATCCTCATGAGTGGCAGATGGACTGCAATCCCAAAAGCAGAGCTTTGGGGGCAGTGTTTATACCCCTGTTGGAGAACTGATGTGCAGAAAAGAGGTGGGTTTCAGAAGTTGCTGCTGCTTTCAAGAATGTGTTGAGAATGAGCCACACGTGCTTTGCAACCTGCCCACAGGTGGACAAAAGAAGGAAGAGAAAAACAACGCTGTCTTGGTTAAAGTTTGATGACAATATGGATTTCCCTGAGCTTCTCAGAAAAATACTTAGACAGGCAGTGGTAACAAAAGTTAACATTAGGGCCCCACCTCACACCCTGAATTTCTTAAAGCTGGACTAAACTAAACCTCTTATCGTCTTTCTGGGAAAAGAAGAGTATAAACCTGAGGAACTCCAGCCCAGGTGAAAGTGAAGAACTGATATGCTTAGAACCGATTTTGCCCAGCTTGAAATTTAGTATTAGTGGGTTCTGATTTGGTTTAAGGTGAACACTTGTGGGTTCTCCCAGCCTTTGAAGTTTGGAAAGGAGGAAGGGGCTGGAAATGGCCTCACACTTCTAAGGTGAAGGGGGCTGGATGCTGAATGGAGGGTTCAGGAGCACCTTCTCAGACCTTGCTAGAGAGAACAGCTGGAAAGTTCTCAAGCAGCATACAGAATTTCAGCTGGCACTTCAGAGTCCTTTGGGAAGCCAGGCAGGAGTTCCTTGTGCAGGATCCCTGAGTAGGCTGCCAAGGCCAAGGGATCCTGCACCCTTGCACCTGCCTACATGTCTCTTTATCTGTCATCAGTGCAAGGGCCTGGGGACATGTTAGGAGAAACTGAGCTTTGGACAAGCAGGCAGAGTCATACATAGAGTCTAGATCTTCTTGACCTTGAGTTTTATTTCTCACATTGTTACAGGGTCTCAGAAGTGAATGGGTTTTGACACTGTACTGGGCATTGCTTAAGAAGCTGAAACAATAACTAGGCCTGCTTGTTAGACATTGTTCTGAGACTCACTGCACACCAAGTACCAAAAGAAATTCCAGGTTAGGGAGTTCCCCAGTGGTCTAGTGGTTAGATAGTATATTCAAAAGCAGAGACATTACTTTGCCGACTAAGGTCCATCAAGGCTATGATTCTGCATACAGAATTGTATTATTCCATACACGAATCTGTCTGAAACTATTTAACATTAATATTTTAAATATTAAGCATTTAAAAACCAACCCTAATGTCTGTCTTAGTGTATGGATGACATAGGATATATATTCACAGGATGAATGTTATGTGCCCATTGAAAGTCATAATGTAGGAGAATATATAGCAACATGGAGTGACTTTCACTGTACAGTAAATTGTGTGTATGGGGATTCGCTATAAAAGAACATGCCCAAGATGATACCAATTATGTAAAACCAAATCCCAAAACAAACCTATATGCAAGTGAAAAATAAATGGGAGGATATAGGTCAAAATATTAACAATATTTACCTCTGGATGGTGATTTTAAATTTCTTTTGCTTTTCTCCATTTTCCAAAATAGACATTACACATGCATCATGTTTTCGAAGAGAAATAAAAGCTGATCGAGAACTTCTACCTAGGACAAGTATTTTTTTAGCTTTTGACAACACTCGCTCAACCTACAGGATGGTGCTCTTCATCAAGAATATTTCAAGTCTGGCCGTCGGTGACACTCGCTGTTTTTTCAAGTCCGAGCTGTCCACTCTGGAAAGTGTGACTCACGGAAGATAGGAAGGAGCCACACAATGAACTAAGCAGCAAATAGGTGCTTCTTAAAACCTTTTTCAAGGCCAAGCGAACCCAAAGCACAGCCACACCCCGCAAAGAACTTCATAACCCGTAATCTGGAGCCGGATGCACAAGTAAAGGAGCCTCTTTCATAACCTCGCTGGCACGTGCTAATGGTTTTAATTAATAATACTGTTTTTAATGCATAAAAGAACATAGGCATCGCCCGTGTGCCTGCCAGCTGAGTGGCAGAGAGCGGAGAGTGTCTTGCCAGCAGCACCGCCCAGCATGCCCACTCTGGTCGGCTCCCGAAGCCCGAGGCGGCTTCCCAGACGAGAGTGAGCAGCCTGAGCTCGACCCTAAGCACTCCTGGGCGCAGAGCAGAGACCTGAGGCCGGGGGCCCTAGCCTTGGAGCGCGTTAGAATCCTGGGCTTTGCGGAGTCGGAGGGGCACGCGCCTCAGCACCTCCCCTCTCCCGGCACTCGCGGATCCCGGCCGGAGCCAGCCCCTACCACCGAGAGGTGCGCCTAGAGTGGACGAGCCCGCCGCTTCGCTCCTCCCAGTCTCCTCTATCCCGGAAGTTGACGCCGCGCGCTTCGTCGCGTGCTGCTCGCTGGGGTTGTCGCCTTAGAGATCTGCACGGCTGGGCTTGCGAAAGGATCAACATGCCTGTGAGTTGTTTACTTTCGAGCTTCGCGTTTGTGTCGGCCTTCTCTGTCGCCCGAGGGGCCCCGAGGGCAGGCTAGATCCATGGCTCCACTGGGCCCCGGGGCTCCCTGCCGAACGCCGCTCGGCGCCTCGGATGGCAAGGCTCTTTCGCGCGTGGCGGACTTGTTGGGACTTGCCCGGCGGCGCGGCGAGCCGGGCCCTGCCAGGGCGTGGAACTGGAAGCCCGGCGCCGCCCTGGGCCGCAGTCGGGAGTTGCTGGTTGGCAAGGGACTGCTCCCTGCGTACCTTACTCAGCCCTCCTGGGTTTCGGTGGGCACTCGCGAGGCTATGATCGTTTACATCTTCTTACTTTCTTTTTGTGGCTTTTGCCCCCCTCTGCCTCCTCTCGGAAGCGATTTTCTGCTTGTTTCCTTTTTAAAAACTGTCTTCGAAGTTGCCATACAAATTAACTCTATCAGGGACAGTCAAGCGTCAGCCACTTAAGAGTTCTTGTCAGATCAGATGTTGAACCTGGGGGCAGAAATCACCTCGCTGTTGACATTCTCCGAATCTACCTCAGCAATTTCTTCTCTCAGCGGGTCCACCAGGGTCAGGATCATTAGCACCACAGTTTTATTTTCTCTGGCGACTGTTACTAGTTACGAAGAACGGAGTTAACCTTACCATCTGTTTCCGGATCGTTGTAAAGCCCCTTAACTGTGACTTAGAGAATGCAAGCATTATAAAAAGTGTTGATGAAAGTTAACAGGCTTAAAAAACAAAAACTAAAGTGTTGTCTGTGCTGAGTATGACTGTTATTCCTATTTTTGCATATATTTTACATATGGTTAAATCTGCCAGAGTTGTGGTGTCATCCTAGTACTCATACTGTGTGTTTTTTTTTATTCAGTTAGCTAGAGATTTACTGCATCCTTCCTTGGACGAGGAAAAGAAGAAACATAAAAAGAAACGGCTGGTTCAAAGTCCAAATTCTTACTTCATGGATGTAAAATGTCCGGTGAAATTTCAAACTTTAATTCCTTTCCTAAGGAAAATTTCTCTAAAGGACTACTTATAGAATTTCTGTAAGGACTGCTCATAGTCTGTTGTGTACATTTAGGTATTAGGACCCTCTGTTGGAGTAGAAGTGGGATTACAGAATTGGAATGTCATAGGGTTATTTTCATAATAAACCACTTCAGAAACATTTGGGTAGGGGTTTGTGAAGATGGGATTTCCACAAGGGACATGGCACAGAACTTATTAAGTCTTTAAGCTGCTCAGATGGTAAGTTTTCTTTTTCATGGTTCAATGAAAAGTATATTGATTCTTCATTGTAAAGCTGTGGGATCCAGTATGGTGGCCATTAGCCATATGTAGCTAGTGAGCACTTGACATGTGGCTAGTCAGAATGGAAAAATTCTTTTTCATTCTTTTTTTTCTTGAGGTATAACTGACATAAAACATTATAGTTTCAAGTGTACGATGTCATGATTCCATATTTGTATATACTGGGAAATGATCACAATAAGCCTAATTAATACCCATCACCATACAATATAGTTAGTTTTTTTCTTGTGATAACTTTTCAGATATACTCTTTTAGTAGTAACTTTCAAATATTCAGTATGGTATTATTAACTCAAGTCACTAGGCTGTATCTTTTATTCTTGTTTCATGCTGTATCTTTAAAGTGTGAAATACACACCAGATTTTGAAGATATAGTATAGGAAAAAAAGGCTTTGATTACACGTTGCAATGTACTATTTTGGAAATACAGACTTCCATAGATTATATTATTAATTTCATCTTAAAAAAAAAAAAACACTTGTTTCTAATGTGGCTACTAGAAAGTTTGTTATGGATGTGGTTTGCACAGCACTGAAGTTCCTAATCTTTTGCAAGGTCTCTATTAGAAATACATTGAACAGGTACTGTGTTTTCTTCTGCTTTTCACTTCTAACACTGCCTTTTTTTAGGTTGCTACAAGATTACCACTGTTTTCAGCCATGCTCAGACAGTAGTGCTTTGTGTAGGCGTTCAACAGTGCTGTGCCAGCCAACAGGAGGAAAGGCCAGACTCACAGAAGGTAAATCATTTGGCATTTTCTAACCCAGTGATGAGATTTTATGATTTTAGAGTCTTTTTACAAAAATCAGTTTAAAAGAAATCATAGATTCATAATTCCGTTCCGTTCAGTCGCTCAGTCATGTCCGACTCTTTGCAACCCCATGAATCGCAGCACGCCAGGCCTCCCTGTCCATCACCAACTCCCGGAGTTCACTCAGACTCATGTCCATTGAGTCCATGATGCCATCCAGCCATCTCATCCTCGGTCGTCCCCTTCTCCTCCTGCCCCCAATCCCTCCCAGCATCAGGGTATTTTCCAGTGAGTCAACTCTTCGCATGAGGTGGCCAAAGTACTGGAGCTTCAGCTTTAGCATCATTCCTTCCAAAGAAATCCCAGGGTTGATCTCCTTCAGAATGGACTGGTTGGATCTCCTTGCAGTCCAAGGGACTCTCAAGAGTCTTCTCCAACACCACACTTCAAAAGCATCAACTCTTCTGTGCTCAGCCTTCTTCACAGTCCAACTCTCACATCCATACATGACCACAGGAAAAACCATAGCCTTGACTAGACGGACCTTAGTCTGCAAAGTAATGTCTCTGCTTTTGAATATGCTATCTAGGTTGGTCATAACTTTTCTTCCAAGGAGTAAGCGTCTTTTAATTTCATGGCTGCAGTCACCATCTGCAGTTTTTATCTTTCATTGTGTGCTCTTTTTAGTAAAGAGTGCCCTTTTAAATTAGATAAGTTTGTACTCTTGACCTTGTAAAGAATTCCATAATCTGTTATTTGTCTTAGTTTAGAACATCTAATTTTGTTGTATTATATTTAGTCAATTTGCTTAACTTGGAATATTAGACATAAATTAGAATGGAGTAAAATAATAAATACATGCAAATATTTTGTTTCCTATGTATTTGGTACATATGATTTAAGATAGTTTTTATCATTGCTAGCTAAGCAACAGATAACTACATTTAATATGTTAGAGGTTGATTTCTATGAGCATCTCATCATTAAGACAGTCTCATTTTTAATTCTTTCACTTTTCTGCAGTAAGAAGAAATAATACATATGTATATAATTTTCCATAGTAGTACTTAGGGATTTACAATTCAATAATGATATTTAAAATTGGCTTGTGATATTTTTGGTAACATGGTAAATTCCATGTTATTCTTACTGGAAGAGTTATAAGTGAATTGGTAACAAATCCAAGCTCTAGTTAGTATGACCTGGTGAGATCTAACTTTGAAGTCAGCACAATATTTAAGTGCAGTATTCTACTTAAAAATGTACTTGCAAGATTGCCAAAACCTGCATATCATGCCATGATCTTAGAATTTGTGCCCACATGCTGACAGATGATTAAAAGGGTACATATGTACCAGAGTTTTCCTAAAAGATCTGAGATGAACTCTAATGAAAATTATTTCATGGAGAAAAGAATTCAGAATAGTTCTTAAAACTTAAGTTTGCGTCTTCTGACAGCTTGCATTAAAGTTTTAACTCATGGTCTTAAATGAATTTCATTATAACATTTGAGAGGACATAATGAGTATTTAATCTAAAATTTCTAAAAGCTAAGTTTTTATGTAAAAAGTACTTTTTATACTTAAAACTCTATACCAGAGATAGAACAGACTTATGTTTAATATGCTCTTGTGATTCTTTTGCAGGCTGTTCATTTAGAAGGAAGCAACACTAATGATCCACACAACTTCTTGAATTTGTGTTCTATCACAGAAAGCCTTATCAGTTCAGTAATTCCAGTTAATCTACCAAGATAATGTAATTACATTTAATTTTGTAAGGTATACAGCAGTGCTCTCCTATTTTGGTGTCAGTTTTTCAATAAAGTTTTGATTATGGGCAAATTACTTCTTTGCTTTTTTTAAAGTATGTGTGAATATACTATACCTTTATATATACTGTGTATGTGAGTTTGGTTTAAACATTTTTAAAAGCATATTCTGATTAGTTTGTGTCTCACTTCAGGAATAGAAACTCAATATTATTTTATGTCATTTTTCAAATTACTCTGAAGGGGTTGTGCTGTGCTGTGCTTAGTTGCTCAGTCGTGTCCAACTCTTGGCGACCCCATGGACTGTAGCCCACCAGGCTCCTCTGTCCATGGCAGTTCTCCAGGCAAGAATACTAGAGTGGTTTGCCATGCCCTCCTCCAGGGGATTTTCCCAATCCAGGGATGAAACCCAGGTCTCTGGCATTGCAGGCAGATTGTTTACTATCTGAGCCACCAGGGAAGCTTACAAATGGAAAGTTCATTATTTATTAATTCTAAATGTAGTTTGGTTTTGTAACTATGGAAACATGTATAGAAGTACATATTTAATGCAGTAACAATCACAGTGTAATGCCTTGGATTTATGTGCCCATAACATACTGCATAATTTAGTACAGTAACTGTACCTGGCATCTGAGTTACTTAATAGAAAGCTCTTCAGGGGTAGGAAATTTGAGAGCAGGAATCAAAAGAGTATTGAGATTTTTCCAGGATGTCCTGGTAGGGGGCAGCAGATGGTACTACGTTCTCTGGTCCAGACAGGTGAGCACTGGTCACTGCAAAACATGTTAAGTGGCTCTGTAGTCTCATTGTCATTCTTATGGTTTATAAAATGACCCTTGGGACTTAGGAAGTAGAGTATATCTCTCCCTTTCTAGCCCTTATATGACTGCATGTTAGACTGGGAAGATAACTGCTTCTGTTTATCTTTAAGCCAGGCACTTAAGACAGGCATTTTCTACCAAGAGGTGTTCCTGTATAATACACCCCTAATCCGAGAGACTGATCCATTAACAATACTGATTGTTATATCAGAGGAATGTTGCATGAGAACTGAAGAACTGTGGAAAGTTTGGGGTGTATTGTATGAGAAGCAGATAACTCAGGGCTTCCCAAACTTTCTTGCTATATAGCCTCTTTAGTTGCAGTAATTTTTTTCATGGAGTCCCCTGGCCAAAAGAAATAGCTAATGGTTAAATTTATTAAGTAGTTAAATTATAGCAGCTTTAGTATAAAGTAAAAAAACTACATGTAAATTAGAACCAAAGTGATACTTTTTACTTCATTCTTAAATGACCTGCTAATAAAATGAGTGTGTCTTCTGGGTACTGAATATTTTTCAAAATTTGAATCACATTGGACACTGCCATTTTCATTTTTTCCACATTGATTTTTGCATAGTATTAGATTTTTATTACAGCAATGACCCAAAACCCAGCTTCACAAAGATGTATCACCAAAGGAAATATGCTATCTAAATGTATCATAATTACCTGGAACTCGAAGTTTGTGTGGTCTCCAAAAGATGTCAGGTGTCAATGTTTGCTCCAAGGCACCTCAGCTTTCACAGTTTAGGAACTTTGGCAAAACCTGTGATAAACAGGGAGCAAATTCGCAAATTTTCTTGGAAATAACATCAAAAGAAAGTATGGTACTTTAAAGACCCTATCTAAGAGTTAATTTAAAGAGATATTTGGCACTGGGAACTGAATGGTATATTAAGTTTTATTTCATTATTAAACAGTATTACTTGATTTGAAAATGCTCAGAAGAGAACATTCAGACTTTTCCAAACTTAAATGTTTTCCAAACATTATTATTTACTGTTTTTCTTTAATATCATTTATATTGTCCTCATTTTTTTTTTTGGCCTTGCCACAGGGCATGTGGAACCTTAGTTTTCCTGACCAGGGGTGGAATGCCATGCCACCTGCAATGGAAGTGCAGAGTCTTAACCACTGTCTTCATTTTTTAATGTAAGGAAAGGTTAACCTATCCCATAAATTAGAAAAAAAATTACATAAAAATAACTAAAAATTAAATTCTTGGCTTCTGATCTGATCAGATAACAAATGGTTTCTTATCTGGTTGCCTCTGTAAATCATCTAATAAAGTTTAATTTTTGTTTTGTTTCACATATAATGTATACCATAAAACTCAACACTTTACAAGATAAATTTCAGTGGTTTTTATTATAGTCACAATGTTGTTCAACCACTGCCAATATCTAATAATTTCAGGCAATTTTCATTATAGAAAAAGAAACTCCATACTCAACTAGCATCCACTCCCCATTGCTTCCTCCTTCCAGATTCTGGCAACCACTAATATATTTTCTATCTCCTTGGCTTTGCTATCTGGACATTTTATATAAATGGATTTATAGAATACATGGCCTATTGTGTCAGGCTTTCATTAACATAAATATATATCATGGCCATTCATGCATGTATCAGTACTTCATTCCCTTTTTGACTGAATAATATTATGTTGTAAGAATATACATTTTGTTTACCCATTAATCAGTCAATGGATATTTATATCTTTTTCACTTTTTGGCTATGAATAATGCTGCTATGAATTTATGTGTACAAGTTTTTGTGTAGACATATTTAAAATTCTCTCATATATACCTAGAAGTAGAATTGCTAGATCGGATGGTAATTGTTTAGCTTTTTGAGGAATTGCCTGTCTTCCAAAGTGCCTGCACCATTTTATTCCTACTAGCAACAAAGCACAAAGGTTCCAATTTCTCTACATCCTTGTCTGTTTTTGTTTGTTTTTTAATTATAGTCATCTCAGTGTTTGTGAAGAGTTACCTCATTAGGATTTTAATGTGCATTTCCTTGATGACTAATGATGTTGACTATACTTAAATGGTGGTATTTGTGTATCTTCTTTGGAGAAATGTCTATTCAGATCCTTTGTCCATTGTCAACTGGGTTGCCTTTTTATTTTTGAGTTGTAAGAGTTCTTACATATTTTAGATACAAATCCCTTATATATATGGTTTGCAAATATTTTTTCCCATTCTGTAGCTTGTCTCTTCATCTTTTGTCCTTAGAAACACAAACATTTTTAATTTATATGAAGTCTAATTAATCTAATTTTTTTGTTGTTTCTTGTGCTTTTAGTGCCATATCTAAGAAATTATTCCCTATTCCTAGGTCACAGAGATTCATGCCTGTTTTCTTCCAAGAGATTTATAGTCTTCATTCTTACATTTAGGTTTGATCTGCTTTGAATGAATTCTGCATATGGGAAAGGGAAGCAGGGTCCAACTTCATTCTCTAATTCTTTTTAATGACTGCACAACACTCCATGGTGTGGAAGTCCCATAATTTATTCAGTATTATCCTATTGGTGGGCAATTTGTTTCTAGTTTTTCCCCACTATAATCAATGCCATACATATATTTAAGTATTCCTTAATAATAGCATTTTTATTTCTGTGGGTTAGATTTATAGGAGTAAGACTGCTGGTTAGAAAGATAAATACATTTTTAATCAAGTGATGCCATACTGCTTTCTATCAGCAACATATGAGAGTATTTTCCCCCTTCCCCATCTTCCATAAATAAATGGAACCCTCTTTTTTTTTTTTTTTGCCACTTTGGTGATTGTAAAGTTATTTATCATTGTTACTCTAATTTGTGGGCTTCCCTGGTAGCTCAGAGATGGTAGAGAATATGCTTGCAATGCAGGAGACCTGGGTTCAATCCCTGGGTTGAGAAGATTCCCTGGAGAAGGGAATGGCAACCCACTCTAGTATTCTTGCTTGGAGAATTCCATGGACAAAGGAGACTGGAAGGCTATAGTCTGTGGGTTGCAAAAAGTCAGACACGACTGAATGACTAACACACTCTATTTTGTATATCTAGATTACTGATGAGTTTAGAAGTAGAAAGAAGCCAGAATAAGCTGCTATCTTCTTAGGGTTCATTCTCTCTCTCTCTCTTTTTTTTAAACAACAATAACAAATTTTTCATATTAGAACTTTGGTTAAAAATAGTAGGAATATAGTTTCCTACTGATGCTGTAACAAACTTGGTGGCTTAAAAACACACACACACATACACACACACACACATGAATTTATTATCCTACAGTTTTGGAGATCAGAAGTCCAAAATGGATCTCTTGAACCTAAGATCAAGGTGTATGTTTCTTCTGGAGGCTCTAAAGGGAGAATCTGTTTCCTGGTCTTTTCCAGTTTCTAGAGGCTACCTGTATTTCTTGGTTACTGGCCCCAGATTACTCCATCCTTTACTTCTGTCATCACATCTCTGACTCTAACCTCCACCTTCCTCTTATAAAGACCTTTGTGATTACACTGCATTCACCTAGATAATCCAGGATAATCTACCTATTTCAGGATCCTTGATTTAATTACACCTGTAAAATTTCTTTTGCTATGTAAGGTAACATTCACATATTCTGGAGATAAGGATATGGACATTTTAGGGGGCCATTATTCTACCTGTCATAGAATACAAAGTTTAAAAATTCTATCCAGATTTGAAAATTGAGATTCTGTCTATAGTCATAATAATAAAAACTCCCTGCAAAAAAACAGTCCAGGACCGGATGGCTTCACTGAGGAATTCTACCAAACATAAAAAGAACTTAAACCAATCCTTCTCAAACTCTTCCAAAGGATTTAAGAGGAGGGAACATTCCTAAAATCATTCTGTGAAGCCACTACCGCACTGATACCAAAATCAGAACAAAGACAATATGAAAAAAGAAGATCATAGGTCAATATTGTTGAGTAATATAGATGCAAAAATTCTCAACAAAATATTAGTAAATCGAATCCAGCAACACATAAAAAAGATCATATACCATGATCAAGTTGGATTCATCCTAGGGTCACAAAGATGGTTCAACATACACAACCAATGTGATAAACCACATCAACAAAAGAAAAGACAAAAACTACATCATCTCAATAGATGCAGAAAAAGCATCTGATAAGATTCAAAATCCACATGATTAAAATCTTACTAAAGTGGGTATACTTTACCTACTTACTAAACCTACTTACTAAAGTAGGTTCCCTCTATAGAGGGAACATAACATAATAAAAGCTATTTATGATGAATCCACAGCCAACATAATAATGGTGAAACGCTGAAAGTCCTCCCACTAAAGTCTGGAATAAGATAAGGATGCCCACTCTTACCACTTCTATTCAACATAATATTGGAAGTGCCAGCCATAGCAATCAGACAAAAAAAGAAAATGTATTAAGTTGGAAGAGGGAAAATATGAAGATGACATAATACTATATATAGAAAACCCTAGAGACGCCACCCAGAACTATTAGAACTGATAAATGAGGCCATCAAGGTATACCAAGATACAAGATTAATTGCATTTCTTTACATGAACAGTGACATATTAGGGAAAGTTTAAAAAAATCACTTCTAAAAATGTAGGAATAATCGTGACCAAGGAGGTGAAAGACTTATATGCTGAGAACTATATAACAAATTGATAAAACTGAAAACAATTTAAAGAAATGGAAAGAAACCCTGTACTTTTGAATTGGAAGAACTAATATTGTTAAAATGGCTATACTACCCAAAGCAATCTACAGATTTAACACAATCCCTATAAAATAACTGATGACATTTTCCACAGAATTAGAAAAAATAATCCTAAAATTTATATGGAACCATAAAAAACAGAGAATTTCCAAAGCAATCCCTGAGGGAAAAGAACAAAGTTGAAGGTATACTGCTCCCATCCTTTAGATAATACTACAAAACTACAATAATCAAAGCAGCATGGTATTGGGACATAAACAGACATGGATCAATGAAACAGAATAGGGCACTCAGAAATAAACCCACAGCAACGGCCAATTAATCTTTGACAAAAGAGACAAAGTATGTAATGGAGGAATGACAGTCTCTTCAGCAAGTGGTGGTGTGAAAGCTGGACAACTGCATGTGAATCAGTGAAGCTGAAACACACAAAAATAAACTCAAAACGGCTTAAAGACTAGGAATTCCCCTGTGCCCCAGTGGTTAAGGCTCTCTTTTAGAGTCTCTCTTGATGAGAGAACAACATAGAAAAAATTCTCAATTTGAATTTTTCTTAGGGAAGCAGGTTAGTTTTGCTTATTCTACAGGAACATAATATTGGAACTGCCACTGCCATCTGTACCCAGAGCTCAGGAGACACCAGTTTCAGCTCTGCTCACTGTTCTGTGGTTGTGTTCTTAAGTATCTTTTTCATTTTCTTATTTCACGTTTTATATATAATGCTATGTATTTGAGAGAGGTGGTGTTTAAAAGTATGACTCTACTGTGCCATTTTGTCTTTAATTTGCATATAATAACAGAAGTTGTGTATGTTCTTTATTTGAAACCAGATTTACTATTTAAAATCCCAATATCAGTTCAGTTCAGTTCAGTCGCGCAGTCGTGTCGGACTCTTTGCGACCCCATGAATCGCAGCACACCAGGCCTCCCTGTCCATCACCAACTCCCGGAGTTCACTCAGACTCATGTCCATTGAGTCCATGATGCCATCCAGCCATCTCATCCTCGGTCGTCCCCTTCTCCTCCTGCCCCCAATCCCTCCCAGCATCAGGGTCTTTTCCAATGAGTCAACTCTTCGCATAAGGTGGCCAAAGTACTGGAGCTTCAGGTTTAGTATCATTCCTTCCAAAGAAATCCCAGGGTTGATCTCCTTCAGAATGGACTGGTTGGATCTCCTTGCAGTCCAAGGGACTCTCAAGAGTCTTCTCCAACACCACAGTTCAAAAGCATCAATTCTTCGGCGCTCAGCCTTCTTCACAGTCCAACTCTCACATCCATACATGACCACAGGAAAAACCATAGCCTTGACTAGACGGACCTTAGTCGGCAAAGTAATGTCTCTGCTTTTGAATATACTATCTAGGTTGGTCATAACTTTTCTTCCAAGGAGTAAGCGCCTTTTAATTTCATGGCTGCAGTCACCATCTGCAGTGATTTTGGAGCCCAAAAAAACAAAGTCTGACACTGTTTCTACTGTTTCCCCATCTATTTCCCATGAAGTGATGGGGCCAGATGCCATGATCTTCGTTTTCTGAATGTTGAGCTTTAAGCCAACTTTTCCACTCTCCTCTTTCACTTTCAACAAGAGGCTTTTTAGCTCCTCTTCACTTTCTGCCATAAGGGTGGTGTCATCTGCATATCTGAGGTTATTGATATTTCTCCCAGCAATCTTGATTCCAGCTTGTGTTTCTTCCAGTCCAGCGTTTCTCATGATGTACTCTGCATAGAAGTTAAATAAGCAGGGTGACAATATACAGCCTTGACGTACTCCTTTTCCTGTTTGGAACCAGTCTGTTGTTCCATGTCCAGTTCTACTGTTGCTTCCTGACCTGCATACAGATTTCTCAAGAGGCAGGTCAGGTGGTCTGGTATTCCCGTCTCTTTCAGAATTTTCCACAGTTTACTGTGATCCACACAGTCAAAGGCTTTGGCATAGTCAGTAAAGCAGAAATAGATGTTTTTCTGGAACTCTCTTGCTTTTTCCATGATCCAGCGGATGTTGGCAATTTGATCTCTGGTTCCTCTGCCTTTTCTAAAACCAGCTTGAACATCAGGGAGTTCACGGTTTTTATTCAATTTATATGACAATTTTTTTTAAACTAAATATTTCACCTATAAAGTTGCATGCTACCGAATGTCCTTTTATTGGGCCTGTAAATTTTTAGAGTTTTTTTTTAACGGGAAGACAAGATAATTTTAGAACAGCCTTTTGAGTCAGACAAGCCTGGATTTGATATGAGTTCTAATGGTAAATTGTTATGTGACTTTTGGCAAAATAACTATAATAAACTTAATGGGGTTGTTTTGAAGATAAAATGAGTTAACATATATAAAGTTCTTAGCACAATGCCTGACACATAGTGAACACTCTAATAGTATTCTTTTAAATAAAAAAGGATCCTGTCTATTCAAAATCAAGAACTTTCAAGTTCTATTTTTTCTTTCAAATTATTTACCCACCTCATTACCACACTTGAGCATAGTTGTGTTAACTACTGCTGCAAACCAAGCCACCTCAAAATTTAGTGGCTTAAAATAATGATGACATTCTTTTTCATGATTCTGTGGGTTGATCTTACCTGGGCTCATCATGTGTCTGCCTTCATCTGGAGGCTCAACTGGACTGGAAGGTCCAAGATGACTTCAGTCACATGTCTGGTGCTGGCTGTCAGCTGAAGTATATAGTAAGCTAGGCTGCTTTTCTTACATGGCAGTCTTGGAGGCAGAGTTCTCAGAGGGTAAAGATGGAAGGTTTGAAGACCTCTTGAAGCCTAAGCTCTGGAACTTACGCAACATCATTTCCACAATATTCCACAGGTCAAAGCGAGTCACAAGCCAGCCCAGGTTCAAGGGAGTGGAGAAACAGACACCACCTTTGGCTAAGAAGAAAGGCAAAATCACATTGCAAAGGAACATGCAAAATGGAATGGGAGGAATTTGTGGCTATTAAAATTTTTACTACACTTGGGAGAACTCCAATACTTATCAAGGCTATTCATTCTCCAACCCCACGAACATGTCCACAATCAATTTTTAAAGAAATGCTTTATTCATTTCCCCTGTGGGCACAAACATAGGTAGGAAATTTAGAGGAAATCCAGGTGGCCAACGAATGCGTGAAAATAGGTTTAACTTCACTAACAATAGGTAAATGTAAGTAAAAATAGTCAGATATCATTTCCTATCCATTGCTCAGCCAAAAATTAAAAGTCAGTGTTGGCATACAAACAACAGAATTAGGTTCAGCTACATAAAATTGTCTATATTCAAAGATCTTTTGATCTGGAAAAATAACAATTTCATATGGTTCAACTTGAAGAAAAGGACGTTCCTTACAGCTCTGTATATAAAAGAAAAAAATCAGTTAAAAAATGGAGAGTATAATGTGATTATGTTGTTGTTGTTGTTACTTAGTTGCTAAGTTGTATCCGACTCCTCGACCCTAATGGATTATAGCCCACCAGGCTCCTCTGTCCATGGGATTTCCCAGGCAAGAATACTAGAGTGGGTTGCCATTTCCTTCTCCAAGGGATCTTCCTGAACCATGGATTAAACCTGTGTCTCTTACATCTCCTGCATTGGCAGGCAGATTCTTTACTGCTGAGCCACCAGGGAAGCCCATATAATGTGATATGCTGCGGCTGCTGCTAAGTCACTTCAGTCGTGTCCGACTCTGTGTGACCCCATAGACGGCAGCCTACCAGGCTCCCCCGTCCCTGGGATTCTCCAGGCAAGCATACTGGAGTGGCTTGCCATTTCCTTCTCCAATGCATGAAAGTGAAAAGGGAAAGTGAAGTCGCTCAGTCGTGTCCGACTCTTAGCGACCCCATGGACTGCAGCCTACCAGGCTCCTCCGTCATGGGATTTTCCAGGCAAGAGTACTGGAGTGGGGTGCCATTGCCTTCTCCAATAATGTGATATAGTCATACAATATCATATTTTATAGCAGTTAAACTGGATTTATATTTATCAACTTGAGTAGACCACAAAAAAAAAGGTTAAATTTAAAAAGGGAATGTAGAAAATGTTTTAGTTACATTTATAGAAATAGCGCCATAGTATACATAGTATACATATAGTATATATGTATATACTTGGCTGTGAAAGTATTAAACAAGGGAGTGGATGAATATACACCAATTCCTGACAGCAGGTCCCTGCAGGGCAAAAGTAGTGGGGCTTTGGGTGATGGTTCTAGGGGTCTTCAGTTTTATTTATTAAGTTTTAATCATTATTATTTTTAAATGAAGAAAATTTGACTAAATGATAGCATTTTAAATTCTGGGTATTGGGATTACATGGGTATTTGCAATGTGAAACTTCTATGCTTTCTAGTATTTTTTTTCCCCACAAAAATACAAGATCAGGGGAACTCCCTGGTGGTCCAGTGGTTAGGACTCTGTGCTCTCACTGCCAAAGGCCCAGGTTCAATCCCTGGTTGGGGAACTGAGATCCAAAAGCCTCATGGCACAGCCAAAGCAAATCAAAATATCAAGTAGCGATTCATGGGGTCGCAAAGAGTCGGACACGACTGAGTGACTGAACTGAAGAATAGAACTCAGACTGTTTGAACCTGAATCAATAGCAAATAATAATATAATTTTTTATGCCTGTAGTTGTGAAAATGTATCTGTAAAATCCTAAAGGTTACAAGAAGGGTTATTATTCTATAAAAGTAACTTCTTTCTTAATAAAATACAATAATAAACTCTTAACTCATCTAAATGAAGATTTACATTTTTTCTATAAAAACTACAAAGACATATTTCCAGAACCTCAACTATCAAATCTGGAGCAGAATTTTGAAATTTTTTTATTCTACCACAGGAAGGTAAAGCAAATCGTTTGTAGCCAATAACCACCTTGACAAGTTGTAAATTCAGAAAAAAACAAAAACAAAAATGCAAGCAACTTGTGTCAAATTCTCCTGAGTTCTTTTCCCTAAAGATCAGCCACACTGCAATTACCACTTTGGGAGATGCAGAAATTTATCAAAGCATTTCTAACATTTCTATCTAGCATTTATCAAAGCATTAAGTAAGAAAATAAGTTATGGTCAATAGGAATTCTTAATGTGGGGTCAGTGAACCCCTGACGTTTGTACATTGATTCACTTTGAGAAAATTCCCAGCTCTTTCTCATAGCTTCAACAAGAATCCTAAAAAGTGAAAAACTAGTCTAAAGCAAGTACCCTATTCATAGTATACATTAACCAACTTCACAGATATCTTCACACTTTGTGGCTGTACCCCCTTGGACAGTTCAGTCACATTGCACTTCAGACAATGCGCTTTCCTCCTCTCCCAGTGTAAATGTCACCTCCTTGGCAGGTCCAAGCATTTCACTCTATGGTCTGTGTTAAGGTTCAAAGCTCACATTGGCATCACATGATCAGACTGAAAACATGATTATTAAAAAAAAATGTTTTTGTCTGTAGTGCGCAGCATATGTGATCTTAGTTCTCAGACAAGGGATTGAAACCACATCCCCTGCATTGAAAAGTGGATTCTTATCTACTGGACCACCAAGAAGTCCAAAACCATGATATTTTTATCATAAATATTTTTTTTAATTGCTGTTAATTTGATTTCCCTTTTGTCACAATAATTAATGTTTAAATTTTAAAGAATAACATTAAAGGAAGGCATTTTCTATTTATCAAAGAAGTATGGGTTGAAAATTTTGACAAATATGAATAGAAGACCTAGAAGTCAGAAGCCAGAAAGAAATAAGCAGATGAAATGGATCTGTTGTAGGGAGTTTCTGTCTGTATTTTGACCTCTCAGAAATATCCATCTACTTATCTCTATGGATCAAAGTGGAGTGAAGAAACAGGCTGAGAGCTCAGAACTATAGAACAGGCCTCTTTTATTTGAGAATAAAAAAACTTCCATTGCTTTTGAATTTCCCCAAATTCAGTTTAGTCTCCAATACTGATCATCTATGACTGTTACAACAAAATTTCCCAGTATGTCAACACTATAATAAGCCATCCATGGAGCCAGTCTCCCAAGATGGCTACCAATGAGCCTTACCTTCTGGTATTTATTCAGCCTTTGTGTAGCTCTCTCCCACACTGAATCAGGGTTGGTCTGTGTGATCAGGAGAAATTGGCATAGGTAGTACTGTTACTGTATGGCCTTCAAGGCTAGATTATAGAGGACACTGTGGCTTTTACCTTCTCTCTTCAATCACTCAATCTGAGAGATGCCATAGGACAGTCAAGCAGACCTATGGAGAAGTCCACATAGTGAGATGCTGAGACCTCTTCCCAAAAGCCAGCAAGTGACAGAAGCTTCTTGCCGATAGCCACATGGCTGAACTATATTGGAATTAGATCCTCTAGCCTCACTCTCGGAGAAGGCGATGGCACCCCACTCCAGTACTCTTGCCTGGAAAATCCCATGGATGGAAGAGCCTGGTAGGCTGCAGTCCATGGGGTCGCAAAGAGTCGGACACGACTGAGCAACTTCACTTTTCACTTTCATGCATTGGAGAAGGAAATGGCAACCCAGTCCAGCGTTCTTGCCTGGAGAATCCCAGGGATGGGGGAGCCTGGTGGGTTGCCATCTATGGGGTCACACAGAGTCGGACACGACTGAAGTGACTTAGCAGCAGCAGCAGCAGCAGCAGCCTCACTCTAGCCTTCAGGTGACTGAAAGTCCTGCTGACATCTTGTCTGCAGGCACAGGAGCTAGAACTGCTCAGCTAAAATGCTCCCAAACTTACAAAACAGAGAATTTTTGAGATATGGTAGTTTGTTATTAATGCACATTACAGTTAAAGAAGCCAGACACAGAAGGCCACATATTATAATTCCACTTATACGAAATACCCATAATAGGCAAATCCAAAGAGACAGAGACTGGATCGGTGGCTGTCAGGGCCTGGGAGTAGAAAGGAATGCACAGCAAATGTTAACGGTTTAAGATTCCTTTTTTGGGTGAAGATATTCTGGAATTGAATGGGTACACAATCTTGTGAATATACTAAAAACACTAAATTGTACACTTTAAAGGGTGACTTTTAAGGTATATGAATTGTGAATTATATCTGAAATACTTATTGTTTACATTGTAGATTTTGATACCTGGAAGCAGAGTGCAGCTATAACAAAAGCCCAAAATGGGGGAGTAAATTTAGAACAGTGAATAGAAGCTGGAAGGATTTTGAAAAGAGTGTCAGTGAATGCCTGAGGAGCCTTAAAGAAACTGTTTAGAAGTATGATGGCCTTTGAGAAGGCTGCAGGTGTGGACTTAAAGGAGAGTAAGAAAATGTTACTGGAAATTGGAAGAAAGAGGATTACTGTTGTGAAGTGGCAGGAAGTTTAGCAACATTATTGCCTGCAAGACCACAGAAAGTAGAAAATGTGCCTAATGAACTAGGTAATCTAGCTGAGATTTCCAGACCCAGTACTGACTCTTGGCTTCTTGTTGCTCATACTACAAAGCTGGAGAGAGACAAGCTAAAGGAAGGGCTACTAAACAAAAAAATGCATCAATAACTGATAGTTTAGAAATTTCCCAGACTCTCCAAATGACAAAAGATGCTAAAATTAAGAAATGGCTTCAAGGCAAAGATAAAATTTAGGGGACTTCCAGAAAACAAAACAAAAAACAGTCTAAAGATGAAATTGAGGGTATGATATACAAAATCCTTTATGACTACAGAAAGAAGCAAGATGGTATCTTGAGAGATATTTTAACAATAGGTCTTAATAGAAGCTTAACAGTGTTTTCTCCAATTGTCTTAGCAGAATCCCAAGTTAGAGAGGGGTCTAGTTTGAAGAGATTTGGGGGCATAGCTTCTGTTTATTAGCATGAACCCCAGTGAGATTTGTAAGGGACTCAGAGAGTTTTTAAAAATTACATTATGGGGCGGGAGGGTGGAAGTGGGGTCGGGATTGGAAGTTCATGTACACTCATGGCTAATTCATGTCAATGTGAACAAAACGAATACAGTATTGTAAAGCAAAACAAACTAAAAATTAAAAATTAATTAAAATAAAAAAAATAAAAATTACATTAGCAGGAAAATTGTTAAGTTAGACTGAAAGGAGAATATAAAAGAGGCCTTTGGACCCTCAAACTTGTACAAGTAGGAAGGCAGGTTGTAGGACTTCCCTGGTGGTCCAGTAATTAAGAATCTCTGCTTCCTCTGCAGGGGACATGGGTTGGATCCCTGGTCAGGAGCTAAGATTCCACATGTGACCTGGTGTGGCCAAAAATGAAAGCAGGCTGAGAAAGCCACTTGGATGCAAACACATGTTGCCTTTCATGAAAAGAGTAATTCAGAGGGCAGAGCCAAGAGTTTAGAGAACACAGCCAAGAGCCAAGAACTATTCTTAGGCCTTGAGCACTAATCAAGCAGCTACCAACCTGTCTCTGGCTGGGGAGAAAATAACATCTTTAGTTCACAAATCTTAAAATCTGTGAGTGAATGAGCATTTGGGAAACATTTCCTCTGGGACCAGAAAAGCCTTTAGATAACTACAACATATTATCTACACCGTCATTAGAGACTCTGGTGCCAGATCCATCCAGTCAAGCTACTCCTGAATTCTTGAGCTTCAGAAACCATGGGATAATAAATGTGTGTTCTTTTAAGCTGCAATAGAGAACTAATATACCATTTCTCACAATCTTGTTTCTGCTGTCATTTTTTTTCTTTTTAAAACATATTTATTTATTTGCTTGTGGCAGGTCTTGGTTGTGACATGCAGGATCTTTAGTTGCAGCATGTAGGATCTATTTCCCTGACCAGGGATTGAACCTATATCTCCTGCATTGGGAGCATGGAATCTTAGCCACTGGACCACAAGGGAGGTACCATCTGCTGTCATATTAAAAGAACAATATTTTGAGTCTGCTTTTGAAGGAAATTTCTTCTATATTACACATTCAGAAAGACATTTTTATCAGAATATTTTATTTCAAGAGTTAACACTGTTTTCAAAAAGTAAAAATAAGTTACTTCCCTGAGTATAAAGAACTCATCCTCCAATAAAAGACAATTACAAAAGTAAGCAATTAGAGGTACATAATTCTCTGCATTCAATTATACTCTATTACAAATTTATTCTTTAAAATTGCATGTATTTTGGGAATTCAATGTTTCAAAACAAAACAAAAACCAACAAACAAAAACAAAACCATAACAGCTTGTTTTGCACCTGTGATGTTAAGGTACGTCTGATCTGTCTTTATCAAATTCCAGAGCAATCTTTAAAGCAGTGCTGTTGAGGCCAACAGACTGCATGTTACAAATGATGGAAACAACTATCCCTCTTGGGGGGACCTTGTTATTTAGAGCTTCTGCATCCAGTTCTTCAGGAAGGACCAGCAGGACACTACTGGCACCCACTGCGCCTCCAGTGTGTGAGGCATAATGCCGCTGCTTCCTGCAAGAGCCGTATGTTTGCTTCTTTTCCACCACGCCCCATGCCATTGCATATTTACCCTCTTTATCCCAAGACATCTCTGTGTTAGGGACTGGTGTCCAAATCATAAGCATTGTTTCTGGTTTAAGATATCCAGGTAAAAGATTTTCATTTGAGTTCTTAAACAGCCCGACTTGGTAACCATACAGCATCGCATTCCCAAATTTCAGAAGGTCACCCACTGTAGACAGAAATCCACCACCAGCCCACTTATAGGAGTTATCCACGTAAGGGGTGTTGACAAGGCGTTTCTTTTTATTGTAAACATAAAATCTAAAATGAAATAAGAATAGTCATTAAAAATGTGATAGTCTAGTATTTACTTCATACATGAAGATAAATAGAAAAATGTATACATGAGACTGATTGTATTTCATTGTAGTAAATATATTTTCTCAGAAAGTAACCACTAGTTTTCAGTATGATTCAAATAAAATGAAACACAAGTTACTGAGTAAAGTATAGAAAGCAGATTGTTTTTTCTATTGCAAGGCTTGCCCATGCTGAGTATATGAAAATTTTAATACTGTTAAAAGATGTACTGATTAGTCACATGATATATATTTGCCCTGTGCATATGCAGAAACACCTAATGTTTAGTAGATATTTTCAGTTCCTGGGTTCAGTGAACCATGTGCTAAATGTAAATTTTATAACTAAAAACATACCATTGGGATGTTCAGGAATAAGGTTAATATTTTTAAGAAGACTATGTCTCCTGGTTAAAAATAACATAAAAATACTATGTATAATGATGGAATGGGGTACTTTCTTGGTGTAGTGGAAGCAGCAGGAGTTAGCAAATCTCAGCCTGAATCCCAACTCTCACCCTTAATAGCTATGTTTATTTTATTTGATTAATAAACATGTATATACATACTTCTTACTATGTTCCAGGTATTGTTCTAAGAACTATATACATATGAACTAATTTATTTCTGTAACAATGTTAGGAGATAGGTACAATTAAAATTCCTAAGGCACAGAGAATATACATGACTTGTCCAAAGCCACATAGTTTGTAAGTGGCAGAATTGGATTAAAATCTAGGCAATTTGTTGCCTCTCTGCTTCTGTCCTAATTTGTAATTAGGTTATTGATTGATCAGTTATTGATGGATCATGTACTATGTGCCAGGCACTGTTTGGATGCTGGGATAAAGTGTAAAAAAAAGAGACTAGGTTCATGAGGTTTCCATTCTAATATGAGGAAACTCTACCATAAACATTAGGTACATAAAATGAAATCACAAAATAAATAAATAAAGGACACAACTCTTGAGGCTCCTGCCTTTCAAGATTCATAATAAAATGGTACTCTTGGGTTTTCAGTTTGCTGACAGTCTCACCTGTAAATGACTCTCATCTCCATCTATCCTTGGCTATTCATAAGCACAGTTAGACCTCAATCTTACCATCACTTTTTTATCTGTTTTATCACTAGGGTCTCAAACTCAGAAATTTCTTCCTATGACTATGACTTCCAATCCTTCCAGCTCTCCAAATGAACCTGCTCTTTGTCCTCAATGGAACCTTCATCCATGCCCATTGAGTCTTCTCAATTTTCCCACGTTTTTAGTTTCTAGTGGTTTCCTCTGATTTTCTCTTCTGGGCTGAACTATATCATCAGTCGTTTCAACTCTTTTGGTTCTGGTCTTTAGTGAGACCACATCTTTCGGTTTCTCAATGTTCTGAACTTACACTATATACCAATCCATCAATCCTGAATAAACCTAGGTATCCCATATCTACCAAGAAAGGCTGCAGGAATTCATATAACAAAGCTGACTGCTATAAATTCATACTCTTGCTAAGGGTCTTTGCTGTTGTTCTCAAATCCTTTCTTCTTTTCCTGGGTACTCCCTGATATGTTGTTGTTGTCACTAAGTTGTGTCCAACTCTTTGCAACCCCCTGGGCTACAGCCTACCAGGCACCTCTGTCCATGAAATTTCCCAGGCAAGAATATTGGAGTGGGTTGCCATTTCCTTCTCCAGGGTATCTTCCCAACCTAGGGATCAAACCCATGTCTCTTGCATTGGCAGGCAGGTTCTTTACCACTGAGCCAACAGGGAAGCCCCACTCCCTCGTGTACTCTTCATAGTTGGGATTCCTGATCTTACCCTCAGTCCCCTATCCTACTTCAAGCTTAGTCATCAGATAACTATATTCTTTGTTTTACTGAGAAGATTGAGACCATCCAAAGTGAGCTAGAAACTCCCATCTTCATCTTAAAATGCATTTACATCATCATGCAATCTATTGAAAAAATTTCCTATTGTTTCAAGAGTAATTCTACTACCTGCATCTTTGACCACCTCCTATCACCTCTACAACCTTGTTTCACCAGTTATACTTCCTAGACTGTAGTACCTCCTGCAGTTTGCCTGCAGGCAGAAGCCACAGATTGTGCCGCCTCCTTTTCCCAGCCATAAAAAGCCCTCCAATGGTTATGAATGTAATGAGAATAAAACCCAACAGTCAATGGCCTTCAGTACAGGCAGGACTGACTCCCCAAGGGAAACTGTCAGAGGCATTTTTTTAACTGTCACAATTATTGGAGGGCTATTACTGAGACTTAGGGAGTACGGGCCTAAGGTCCTAAATGTCCTGTGGTATATGGGAAAGTCCCACACCATGGTGCACTCTCCTATATCTATATCCTGTGAGATCAACCATCCTACCAGATTTCATGTAAGCAAAAATAAAATCTGTTTATAACTAGTTGAGCCTAGAACCTCCTCCATTTTATATGTAAATACAAACTACTTTTGGCACATTTTTACTCTAAGATGAATTCTTGAATGCAGCCTTTGTGAAAATTGAAGACCACACTGTATTTTGCTTAAAACTTTAGCCAGAGTTAGCCACCAAGGACATGGGTTGAAGCACCAAATGCAATAAACCTGTACTGGTCTGCATTTACTTGTCACATTTAAAATAATTTTACATATTAAGTTGCAGTTGACTTTGTCACATCCTCGCATGTTGTGGTAAGGGTAAGAAAATGTTATCATATTGAGATATCTATTATATACCATATTTATCTATTATATAATATTCCTTTTATTTCTTTTTTTACATTTTAGTTAAGAGCATTGAATATAGGTTATATAATTTCCTATTTTCATTTCAGATAATAAGGGAAGTGTTAAAACATATTGTTAAAGTAAGGAGCAGTGGGTCTAATGGCACTGATACTCACTGTCCAATATAATTTAGCCCTTGCTTACCTCTGGGACCGCATCACTTACATCTTGTCTTCCTTCCTAGCTTTCCTTATTATTCATGTTTCAATTCAACTGACATGGCCTAAAATCAATATATTTTAAATAGAGCTCCCCTTAACAGCCTCTTCGTGTATATCCCACTGCTCTGTTCTATTTTCCTCATATCAATATAGGAGATTCTTAGTTTACATTTCCATAGAATGTAAGTTTCATAAGGGCAGGAATCTTACCTACCTAGTTCATTGATATTTCCCCTATCTACAACAGTACTGGACATCTGCTGAGTACTGGGAAATATATTGAACATGTGAAAGCATCATTTGTTGGCCAAGTATGTAATGGAGACTCCTTGCAAGGCATTGGAGAGAAAAGAAAAACCATACACTGTGCTGCTCTCAAGCGTAAACAGTCTTGTTGGATAGTTCTTAAATGTTAGAGCACCATATGAATCGCCTGGAGATTTTGTTAAAATGAAGATTCCACTTCAGTAGGTCTGGGGAGGGCCCCAAATCTTGCAGTTCTAACAAGCTCCCAAGTGATGCCAATATTGCTCTGAGTAACAGGTTATGGGATGACTAGAAAGATGGACGTGAGGAATCCTGAGCTCTAGTGAGAGCAAGACTTGTTGAAATGGTTCCTCACTCTGCTGGGGAGCAAAAGAGTTCAGTTTGACTGAAGCAGAGAGTGCTTCAAAAGGTGATGCCAGAGGAGTAGACATGAGATAGGGTACACGTCATAAAGACTTTCCTTGCCATGATAGGAATTTTGACGCCTTCACCTTAGTTCACAAAGTGCTCTAGTTTTCTATATGCTAAGGGAAAACACATACACACACACACACTTTTTTTTTCTTATCCTCATTACAGCGTCCAGTTTCCAGTCTTTTCACTCTCAGTTTAGTTCAGTCACTCAAGTCGTGCTGGACTCTCTGCGACCCCATGAACTGCAGCATGCCAGACCTCCCTGTCCATCACCAACTCTTGGAGCCTACCCAAACTCATGTCCATCGAGTTGGTGATGCCATCCAGCCATCTTATCCTCTGTCGTCCCCTTCTCCTCCTGCCCCCAATCCCTCCAAGCATCAGAGTCTTTTCCAATGAGTCAACTCTTCACATGAGGTGGCCAAAGTACTGGAGTTTCAGCTTTAGCATCAATCCTTCCAATGAACACCCAAGACTGATCTCCCTTAGGATGGACTGGCTGGATCTCCTTGAAGTCCAAGGGACTCTCAACAGTCTTCTCCAACACCACAGTTCAAAAGCACCAATTCTTTGGTGCTTAGCTTTCTCCACAGTCCAACTCTCACATCCATACATGACCACTGGAAAAACCATAGCCTTGACTAGATGGACCTTTGTTGGCAAAGTAATGTCTCTGCTTTTTAATATGCTATCTAGGTTGGTCATAACTTCCTTCCAAAGAGTAAGCGTCTTTTAATTTCATGGCTGCAATCACCATCTGCAGTGATTTTAGAGCCCAGAAAAATAAAGTCTGACACTGTTTCCACTACTTCCCCATCTATTGCCCATGAAGTGATGGGACCAGATGCCATAATCTTAGTTTTCTGAATGCTGAACTTTAAGCCAACTTTTTCGCTCTCCTCCTTCACTTTCATCAGGACGCTTTTTAGTTCTTCTTCACTTTCTGCCATAAGGGTATCTGCCATCTGCATATCTGAAGTTATTGCTATTTCTCTCGGCAATCTTGATTCCAGCTTGTGCTTCTTCCAGTCCAGTGTTTCTCATGATGTACTCTGCAGAACAGTTAAATAAGCAAGGTGACAATATACAGCCTTGATGTACTCCTTTTCCTATTTGGAACCACGCTGTTGTTCCATGTCCAGTTCTAACCGATGCTTCCTGACCTGCATATAAGTTTCTCAAGAGGCAGGTCAGGTGGTCTGGTATTCCCATCTCTTTCAGAATTTTCCAGTTTATTGTGAGCCACACAAAGGCTTTGGCATAGTAATAAAGCAGAAATAGATCTTTTTCTTGAACTCTCTTGCTTTTTTGATGATTGAGCAGATGTTGGCAATGTGATCTCTGGTTCCTCTGCCTTTTCTAAAACCAGCTTGAACATCTAGAAGCTCATGGTTCACGTATTGCTAAAGCCTGGCTTGGAGAATTTTGAGCGTTACTTTACTAGTGTGTGAGATGAGTGCAATTGTGCGGTAGTTTGAGCATTCTTTGGCATTGCCTTTCTTTGGGATTGGAATGAAAAATGACCTTTTCCAGTCCTGTGGCCACTGCTGAGTTTTCCAAATTTGCTGGCATATTGAGTGCAACACCTTCACAGCATCATCTTCCAGGATTTGAAAAAGCTGAACTGGAATTCCATTACCTCCACTAGCTTTGTAGGTAGTGATGCTAAGGCCCACTTGACTTCACATTCCAGGATGTCTGGCACTCTCATATATTGCCAAACTACACGAAAAGTCCACACCTGCTGTTTTCATGCACTCACCCTCTCCATTCATTTAGTTCCTTAGAATATAGCTTCTGTTCCATCATCTGTACTAAACAGGTCTCTTGTGTGTTATCAAGGATCTTCTAATTTCCCTCATTCTAGCTTCCCCTGTAGCTTTGTGACCCACCACATCACTGACACTCCCCACAGGTCACTTTTCTCTGCACTCTCTCTTCTAGCTCTCAGTCCCATGATTCCCCAGATCCCTCCCATCACCAGGGGTTCCAGGGTCCCAGGTCTTCTTTTCTATAGGAATTAACTACAAAACTGCAGCTATACCACAATCGCTGTTCCAAATTTACCATCGGTTTTTCTGTTAGCATTAATGAGTCTCAAACTTGTTTCTCAATGTTGTTTATCAGAATGAGTAGTGGGCCTCACCTCTCCCTTCAAAATTCATAACTCTGAAGGATAGTGGGCACATAATTTGAAAAACGACTCCTCTATCTTCTGTCACGATTCTTATATGTCTCCCAAAAGTCCAAGTCATAATATTGGGTGAAGCAGAAGTGACCACAGGTATATACTCTGAAGATTAAAAAGTCTACAGAGGATCTAAATATGCTCCCCCATGAGCCAATGATTTGATACACTGTTTTCTCATTTTGCAAAATGAATGTGTCCAGAAGTGATCTCTTCTGAACCTTCTCATATTTCTCCTCTCCATTAAGACCTTTCTTGCCTCTCTTGCCCTCAACTCTTTCACATTTAGTAATGACAAATCTCATCATTCAACCTTAGCTTTCTGTCTAATCTTTCTCCCTTCCTTTCATTCCGATAGCCACTCTTGTATTTAAGATCCCTGTTACTTTTTGCCTGAACATTGATTACACTTGTATTTCCAGTCAATCAAATTTCAAAAAAATCTCACATGATAGAATAATAAAAATAGGTTTCTCAATAAAAAATATATTTGTTAGAGTGATCTCCAAGTTTGTAAACTAGGAGAGATCTACAAACCTATTTTGGTTAATAATCAGCTTTGCATTACAGCTTTTAATGAAGTGTTTCAAAGCACTTACATCAAGGTTGGAAATTAGGATGACTCCTCTTTTAAAATAAATTCTAAGCTTTAATCTTTTAATTCCTTTTTACAGAGGACAAATTAATGACTTCTCATGAAAATAATCTTGATCAGCTGAATGATAACTTCACTATTTCAAATTCTTAAGGGATTTTTGCACTAAAAGAATGGAATTATGGACACAAGTTCTTAAATTACTGGAATATCTTTGTAACTGAATAATTGATGGAATGATGCCAGATGACAGTCATCCTGAAGAATCTCTATAGTTTCTGCACAACATTATAGTACTATAGAAATCTATATCTAGAAGCTAATAAATGCAAAATAATTTAAAATCCCTTTTAAATGCCTTTACAAATAATTATGCATCACTTTGTATTTTATTGCTTTAAGAAGTTAAAAAACCTATAGAATTTAACATGCATATTATACAAACCAATCTCACTCTAACATTTAGCATTAACATGGGCTAAAGGCATAAAAAAAAGCTTCACAAGGAACAATGCTTAATCTTAGAAGATACTTGAAAAAATAAAAATAATTAATAATAAAGACAATAAGAGAAGGAAAAGACCATATTTATACTGTCAAAATACAGCAAACACTTCAGAAAACATTTTATTTGATTTTGGTCTTATCCAATTATGAAAGAGATCTTTGTTGCAAGTATTATGCCAAACACAGAGAAAATAAGAATGGTGTCTAATAATAAGCTAATGGATTGACTAAGGATTCCCCCATCAACAGTGTCCTTCAGTGGCAAGAACATTCACTCCATTCCCCTGTGGGTTTTTGCTTAAAGGGTTATTTAATTTACTTGCTTATACAGCTGCTGCTGCTAAGTCACATCAGTCGTGTCCGACTCTGTGTGACCCCATAGACGGCAGCCCACCAGGCTCCCGTCCCTGGGATTCTCCAGGCAAGAATACTGGAGTGGGTTGCCATTTCCTTCTCCAGTGCATGAAAGTGAAAAGTGAAAGTGAATCGCTCAATCATGTCTAACTCTTCGCCACCCCATGGACTGTAGCCCACCAGGTTCCTCTGTCCATGGGATTTCCTAGGCAAGAGTACTGGAGTGGGTTGCCGTTGCCTTCTCCGTGCTTATACAGAGTATACTTGAAATACAGAATAAATATATCTATTCGCATATATAGAATCAATGTTCCTATTCTTCAAGAAACCCCAGTTTTATTCAGGACAACAATGCAGCTAAAAACGGATTTGTCTGCATTCCTTACAGCTGAATGTGGCCTAACACTAAAATTCTGGTCAAAGAAACATGTAGGTAGTATTTTGGGGTGGGATTCTGGGAAAATACCTCAAACAGGTGACTGTGAGATACTACTTTAAAGACACACACACATTCACACAGAGAAGTGATAAAGATGATAAATATTTACTTCTGGGGCACAGTAACTCTAAAAAGCCTAGGTCAAGATAATACAAACATATTTATGATTATACCAAAGGGTCAGTAGACTAGATAACAAAGCTGAAAACTTTTGCTCGAAATTTTATTTCTTGTAAAATTGTACCATAAAACAAACAGAAACATAAGCAATTACTAAGTTTTACTTTAAGGATTTTTTTTAAACATACATCTTTGAGAAGATTTCTTTTATTCCCTGCATTTCCACTTGAAGCTGGTGCCTCTAAGCCCTTTTGAAATAACTATTACAAAAATAAAAAAGAACCAGAGTTGAGCTTTTAGAGGCCCAAATAGAAATTCTACCAAGTAAAATAAAAACAAAGAAAATGGACAGAACATTTTCCTCTGTAACAACATTTCCTTCTTCTTTTAGTGTCCTACTTTATTTCTGTAGCCCATTTAATCTACCTAAAAAGAATCACTTACTCCTTTAGCACCACTGGGCACAAGCAAAATCTAAAGAAAAACCCAGAGCTGATGGAAACCTTTAATGGTAGAAACAGAAACCCACTGCCTTTTCTCAAAGAATGGGTGATAAGATGAAAGTAACTCACTGTCACATGCCATGTTTTGGTATTGTGCATTACTTACTAAGAAAACAACAAACAACAGCTGACTTGCAGTCTGCACATTCATGGAGACTTAATTTTCAGTTGAGAAAAGAGGCTCAGTGATTCTCCCTTATATAAAGAGTAGGTATTTGTTATCAAATGCCTAGATTTAACTCAAAATAAGGTTATGCATCTATGCTAACACTATACTAGAGAATCTTTTCTAGATTCAACTGACAACTTCAGGTGTTATTTTTTCTTATGTTTCCAGTAGAATATAATGTGGACCTAGACATAATAAGCATTGTCTGAAAACTAAGGTCATTTCCATCATTAAAGTGTCTACAAATAACAAATGCTGGAGAGGGTTTGGAGAAAAGGGAACCCTCCTACACTATTGGTGGGAATGTAAGTTAGTGTAGCCACTACAGAAAAGAGTAAGGAGGTTCCTCAAAAAATTAAAAATAGAATTGCCATATGATCCAGTAATCCCACTCTTTGGCATATACTCAGACAAAACTGTAATTCAAAAAGATACATGCACCTCCATGTTCATAGAAGCACTGTTTGCAATAGCCAAGACATGGAAACAATCTATATGTCCATCAACGAATAAAGATGTGGTGTGTATACACACACACACACACACACACACACGACGTATACTCAGCCATAAAAAAAGAAATAATGTCATTTGTAGCAACATGGATGTAACTAGAGATTATCATACTAAGTAAGTCAGGAAGAGAGAGACAAATACCACATGATATCACTTATATATGGAATCTAAAATACTGCATACATGAACCTATCTACAACTCAGAAACAGACTCACAGACACAGAGAACAGGCTATGGTTGCCAAAGGGGAGGTGAGGAGGCAGAGGGATGAACTGGGAGCCTGGGGTTAGTTGATGCAAACTGTTACACTTAGAACGGAAAAAACAACAAAGTCCTCCTAATACAGCACAGAGAAATATATCCAATCTCCTGGGATACACCATAATAGAAAAGAATATTAAATAAAGAATGTGTATATGTGTATAACTAGCCTCTTTACTACACAGCAGAAATTGGCACAACATTGTAAATGAACTACACTTCAATTAAAAAAAAAAAAAACCCAGAACAAAACAACCAAAAAAACCTATAGGTCATTTAAAAATTATAATTCATTGCTTGCTGCTAACCTAATATCTTTTAGGTTCAAAAAATCTCTTTCAGGCTGGTTTGCAATGCATATTTGATCCTTTTAAATAAGCTGATAATTTTAAAATGGTAATTTAACTAAATTGAACAGAAAACTGAACAAAGCTAGTATGGGGAGATAAACCTAAAAACATCTACCATTTCATCTAGTCAAGTATCATTAAGTCATTTGTAAAGCGTGTTCTCTAATGGAAACTTAAAAGGTAAAAGTAACAGTTGATTTGTTAAATGTGTTGTTACCTTTCTAACCAACCAAATAATAAGAGTAAAATGAAAAACACCATAACTGTAAAACTCAAATTAGTCTTTAGTCACAAGATTTTCTTCCACTGCCTTTTTTATACATTACCAGTAAAAATTATGACAAAATTTTAGCTGATTTTTTCAATAAAATGATTTTCAAAGTGTTACAGGGGAGAAAACTGGTATATACCACTTCAAATTATCATCACCAGTAAAGGAATACAATGACTCATGTGACTTCTGAGAGACCTGATGACTAAATGTAACGTGCGATCCTAGATTAGATCCTGCACCAGAAAGAAAAATGTTTTTCCTTGTGTTATAAAGGACATTATTGGGGCAACTGATAAAATCTGAATAATGTCTGTAGATTTGATATAAGTATTATGCTGATGTTAATTTCCTGAATGACCTTAGTTTTAGAAAATACATATTTAAGTATTTATGGGTACCACTTAAGTATAAGGGGTAGCATATTGCCAACTGATTTCCAAATGGCTGAGAAAAAAATAACACAGAAACAGATAAAGCAAATGTAAAATAAGTAATGTGGGGAATCTGGTTGAAGAGTATATGAAAATTCTTTGTACCAGTTCGTGTAACTTTTCTATAAGTGTAAATAATTTCAAAATTTTAAAAATAATTAAAAATAATAAAAGGTAAATAAAACTAACTAAAATATAAGGGATGATGGAAGATCAAATTATAGATACCCATGATGGGTACAATTTTAGTTTAATTATTCATGTGCTTAAATTATTATTGCTAACTTTTATCTAAGGACCTTGGACTACTATATATATATAAATATATATATGAAAAATAAAATATATTTTATTTTACTTACATTATCGGTGGAAAAAAGAGACATGAAGAAAAGCTCCCAAAATGTGGCAAGTTGATTATGGAATGGAGACAAGCAAAGCGTAACTTTAAATTGATAACATAGTGTGAAGATGCAATATAGCTAGACATACCAGAAGGTGATCATTTACCTTGCTCTATTGTAAATCACTGGCTCATTTTCCTCCTGCACAGTTGTCAGCATATCCAAGTCATGGAATATTTTCTGCATATAGTCCAAATATTTATATCCTGAAGCTCTTTCTACTATGGCTGCCAGTAGGGTATAGCCAAAAGTTGAATACAAAAACTGACTACCTTGAGACATCATTGCAAAGGGGGAAAAAAAAAGAGAATGCTTCATTATTATTCAAAAACATGCAAAATATTTTTCTACTGAAAACTGGCATATTTTTAAAACTAGAATATTTTACTTAACCATTTAGGTGAAGATCATGGATGATATATTACCGAACTTAGTCAACTTTGCAATGGCCCTGCTTATTCCATGTCTCACACACAAGAATGTTAATAAGATGATTGATATATATATTAGTTTTTTTGCTTGTTTTTTGTTTTCTTCGCCATGCCCCGACCAGGGATTGAACCCCTTGCCCCTTGCAATGGAAAGGTGGAGTCCTAACCACTGGACCTCTAGAGAATTTCCACAAACCACTTTTAAAATGAAAATGGAATACAAGGACATAAACCTGCAACAAATTTAAAGTGGTTTTGGCAGGCATCATACCAAAAAGTACACAAAAAATTATTTTTATAGAGCAGCTTTTTGGGAAATAAATTAAGCTGGTGTATGCTAATTTCTTTAAGAAACGAACACATACAACAAATTGAACAATTTAATTAAACACTAACAAAATACAAAAAATCAGCAGTGCTTCATCATGCAAACTTTGGTCCAAATTTTATTTGGAGGGCTATTCCAACACCTTATTTTTTCCATGAATATACTGATACTGAGAACTCATTAAATGTCTAGGTAGCCTCCAGTGAGAAGGCAATGGCACCCCACTCCAACACTTTGGCCTGGAAAATCCCATGGATGGAGAAGCCTGGTGAGCTGTAGTCCATGGGGTCGCTGAGAGTTGGACACAACTCAGTGACTTCACTTTCACTTTTCACTTTCATGCATTGGAAAAGGAAATGGCAACCCACTTCAGTGTTCTTGCCTGGAGAATCCCAGGGACAGCAGAGCCCGGTGGGCTGCTATCTATGGGGTCGCATAGAGTTGGGCACGACTGAAGCGACTTAGCAGCAGCAGCAGCAGCCTCCAGTGAAGTTAAAGCAAACAACTAACTAACTGCGTGAATACTAGGCTTTGTTAAGAACTATAGACAACAAAGGCAAGCATCTAACAAAACCATACCATCATCAACCACATTGAATGCACTCAGGATGGTATCATTTTGGAGTTTCTGAAAATCATTCAATAATGATGATTTTGTAAAAAGAAGAAATTAACACTCACCAGGTTTGAAGAACAAAGGGTCATTTTTAAATAATCTTAGAGATTCAATTGAATTTTCAAATTTTTCTTTCAAATATAATTCACCTTGTTCAAAATCATTCTTCTTCTTGCAAGGTTTTGAATTTCGGCCTTTGGTTTCATTATCTTGTTCTACCTTAGCTTTAGCAAAGTCATTCTTTTCATTACTTCTGCCTCCTTTTTCTTTTAACTCTTTTTCTTGGTCAGATTCCATCATCCCTTTCATCATCTTTAAGGCTTTATAAGCTTTCTCTTCTTTCACCTTTTTCATGTCCTTTTCATAATGACGAATTCCACTTAAATGGGAAATCAATAACTTGTTGTGACAGACACCTAACAGTAAAAACATGAAAATTCAACTATGGTTTTAAACTGTATAATAAAAAGTCAGTAGCCTTGGAATAATGTTTCAGCAATATTTTCCATTTTAAGCTGCTGCTATCATGTACACATCTTTAGCCTCAAATTTTAGAAAAATATCCACTCAGTTATTATCAGGATAAAATAAAACTTTAATCCATTAACAAAATTTAAAAACAAATCAAAGAATCTTATGAAATCTTTTAAACCATTTAGACGTCATTAGAAAAACAAACTATGAGCTTCATTACCTTTTCACCTTCATATTCTTTTTCTGGGAATTCAGGAACATAATGTTGTACTGGAATATCAAGATCCAGTTTCCCTGCTTCCCACAGTTTGGCAACAGCAACCATGGTGAGGCTTTTGCTGATACTGGCAATTCTCATAACTGTCTCTGGCTTGCATGGTACACGGTTCTCAACATCAGCATAACCTAAACCTTTGGGAGAAAAAAGCAAAAAGTCATAATAGGTCTCATGGTCAAAGGAGTCTTCAAAAACTAACATAGTACTATCTTAAAACATTCTATGTGCTTATCAAAAGAAAAAGCTATTCCACTTGCAGAATTAATCAAAACTGAACATATAAGGGATGAGTCTTAGCAATACTGACAACAGTAGGCCTAACAATTTAACCTTATAATAAGACTGAAATTGTACCCTGTGCAAAACAGTAATGTTATGATTCAGTTACTAATGCTAATAACCAATTTGGTTATTCTATATTTTAAATAAATTATGTTCTTTAAGGAAAAACATCATTTTTCTTCAGATTATATTTATTCTTGATTTTTTAGTGAGTTTATACAAAATCCCTTAAAATGACTAATAAAACAAATGTGAAAAGATGCCCAGAAAACCAATCAAGCTAATCATCAATTAAATTCAGCTGCAGGTCAGAAGAAAACTAATGTACTCATGGGGTCACAAAGAGTCAGACACGACTGACTGAACAAGTTTAAATAAAGCTCCTTCTACCTCTGAGCCACCAGGGAAGCCTAGAAAATATTTCAAGTTTGGTTCCATATTCTGTAGGATAAAAGCGTGGCAATCTAAGATATATAAAGAGCTTAGATCTGAAAAGAATGAAAAGGTATAATTATTTTCACCTGTAAATGTAGATTATGCAGAAAAATACTTGCATAAAAACAGAGCCCTCACCTACAGAGCTGACATTTATATAATTTTTATTATAATATCTTTCATAAATGTTGATTGGGCTATGCTTAAACTTGGATAAATAATAATTTTTTTCTTTAAATTCAAAACCTTACTGCTCCTATCAACTTCTAGAAGTACTCCTTCCTTTAAATGATGTCTAAAATAACATTTCCTAAAAGCTGGGTTTCTGAAAACTTTCTGTGATGAGTTGGACCAATTTGCACACAATGGAAAAGTAAACCAAATTACAAAATTCTTTGATAAAATATCACAGAATGACTAGAAATCTATCTTCCCAAGTTGCTAGCTAGCTTTTTTCTGAAAATATAGCTGACACTCCTGTATAGTCAAAAACAAAAACAAATAAAGTAGATTGTAAACTCATTGAGGAAAAGGAATCATGTATATCCCCAGTTCTTAATACTGTGCATGTCACACAACAGAGGACTCAATAAATTGACCAAATTAAAAAAGAAAACCGCTACATTCTGATGTTTTATTTAATCATAAGGGTTATCTATAAACGTGCAGTTAACAGACTGTTTTTATACACAACTTTAAAAGCAATAAATTCAGTCTTTTAAGAAAGTGGGGGTAGAAACAACCCATCTTTAAGACTCCAATTTATTTATCAGAGTCATATTTTAAGCCTTGCTATTCTATTCCAACACAGAATAAAGTCCAATTCTTTATTCTGTTAGTCACTTTTCTCTAGAGTATGTATTCCACTTCATGGAAGATTTTATGCACCGACTGGCAGAAAACAAGCCAATAAATAAAGCTATTCTGAGCCTACCTTCTGACCAGACTTCTTTTCCATCTACAGAGACTCCAACTCGATGCCCGGTGCGCCCACCTCATCCTAAGAGCCAAGGGGAAAGCATAGTTCAAGAGCACAGCTCAAAGGCAGGCCGAAATCTGCCTGCGCCTTCCTCGAAGGCTTCCCTCGGCCCCGCCCCACCACGCCCCCTCGGCCCGGGCCCCGCCCACCTCGGCTCCGGCCGGCCGGACGCTAACGGTAAGGGGCGTGCCTGCTGGGCACCCTGAGAGGAAAGGGGCGGTCCCCGAGGCGGACCTCGACCTCCGCCCCGACTGGGGCAACCTCCCAACAGCTTCTGACCGTGGCCGGGAGAACGGAAAACGGGAAGTCTTTCTCGCCACTAGCCGGCATCTCGCCGCCCGGGATGGGGTCCTCTCGCCCCGAAGGATAACCACCAAGGGGCCTCATCATTCTGGGGTGACGCCGGGGGTGGGGCGCCGGGTTCCCGGCTGCCTACACCCCCGGTCGCTCCACCTTGATCCTGTGCAGGAGGTCGCGGCTGCTGTCGATGGCTCTGGAGAAGTGCCTGGCCTGCGGCGGCGCCAGGGTCTGCGGAGACCACGGGGCGAGGGGCTGTTCCTGCGCCTGCAGCGGCTCGGCCTGAGGCGGGGCCTCGGGGTCTGGGGCCGCGGCAGGTGGCGCGGGGGATGCGCCCCTCAGCCCGCCGGCCAGCTTAACCCCAAGTGCCAGCCCCAGCCCCAGCCCGAGGCCCCCGACCCACCCGGGGCCGAGGGGCGGCAGCCCGGCGCGCTGATGAGCCGCACGCCGCCCACAGCCCCAGGCGCAGCCCCCAGTGGTCGCAGCCCTGGCCGTCACGGCTGACAGGAGCCGGTACATGGTGTCTCTGGCGAGCCGGCAGCTTCAGAGCTCCCACAGGCCGGGCTGGCGGCTGAGCCTCTAGGAAGGGACGGGAGGGCGGGGAAGGGAGGGGGGCGGTGACTGCGCGCAGACCCTAGCAGTCAAGGCACGATGGGCGGAGCGCCGATCGCATCGAGTCCTTCCTCTTTTCCTTTTTTAACTTTGTCCTGTCTCTCGATGTTCTTCATCTTTCTCTCTCCCCTCCAGTTTCCCCTCTTCTGCCTCCTCTTAGATCCGGTGTCGCCTCCTCAGAGAAGCCTTTATAAGCCCTGTCCCTAGGAGCTCTCTCCACACCTGGAGCCCCAATGAGCACATCTTCAGTTCAGTTCAGTTGCTCAGTCGTGTCCGACTCTTTGCGACCCCATGAATTGCAGCACCCCAGGCCTCCCTGTCCATCACCAACTCCCGGAGTTCACCCAAACTCATGTCCATCGAGTCGGTGATGCCATCCAGCCATCTCATCCTCTGTCGTCCCCTTCTCCTCTTGCCCCCAATCCCTCCCAGCATCAGGGTCTTTGCCAATGAGTCAGCTCTTCGCACGAGGTGGCCAAAGTGTTGGAGTTTCAGCTTCAGCATCAGTTCTTCCAAAGAACACCCAGGACTGATCTCCTTTAGAATGGACTGGTTAGATCTCCTTGCAGTCCAAGGGATTCTCAAGAGTCTTCTCCAACACCACAGTTCAAAAGCATCAATTCTTCTGCGCTCAGCCTTCTTCACAGTCCAACTCTCACATCCATACATGACCACTGGAAAGACCATAGCCTTGACTAGATGGACCTTTGTTGGCAAAGTAATGTCTCTCCTTTTGAATATGCTATCTAGGTTGGTCATAACTTTCAGTAACACTTAACACTGTTTCACTCAACTCATCTGATTTCTTACCAGGCCGACGTATTTTAGATCTCTAGCTCCTGCAACAGTGCTTGGCACACAGCAGCAGCTCAGTAGGCAGCTCCTTTCCCCAGGACTCTTTTCCTCTCTTGTCACGTCTATTCTTTATGTCTCATTTCAGCTTCTTCCATTTCTCTGAGGCTCTTTAAAATCTCTTACTTCTGAAAGTCTAGCTTCACACCACATCAAACATATAACAATATTGTTGTATCTAGCCCTCATATTAAAAAAATATCAGTCAGTCAGTCAGTCAGTTCAGTCGCTCAGTCGTGTCCGACTCTTTGCGACCCCATGAATCGCAGCACGCCAGGCCTCCCTGTCCATCACCAACTCCCGGAGTTCACTCAGACTCACGTCCATTGAGTCCATGATGCCATCCAGCCATCTCATCCTCGGTCGTCCCCTTCTTCTCCTGCCCCCAATCCCTCCCAGCATCAGGGTCTTTTCCAATGAGTCAACTCTTCGCATAAGGTGCCCAAAGTACTGGAGCTTCAGTTTTAGTATCATTCCTTCCAAAGAAATCCCAGGGTTGATCTCCTTCAGAATGGACTGGTTGGATCTCCTTGCAGTCCAAGGGACTCTCAAGAGTCTTCTCCAACACCACAGTTCAAAAGCATCAATTCTTCTGCGCTCAGCCTTCTTCACAGTCCAACTCTCACATCCATACATGACCACAGGAAAAACCATAGCCTTGACTAGATGGTTGCAAATAGTCGGACATGACTGAGTGACTGAACTGAACTGAGCTGTTCAATGTTACAACAAACACTTTAATAGATTTCAAAGAATATTCATACAGAAAATTGTATTTTATCCTAGATAAATTGTATTTTATCTAATATTGAGGTAGCTGAGCCATATTTTTGTTTACATTTATTTGGTATTACTTTCTATTCTTCAAATATTTTTGTATCCTTATGTGTAAGTGTGATGCCTATAAATAATGCATTAGTAGATTTTTTTAAAACCATCTAATCTGAAAATCTTTTTACTGGAGAGCATAATTTACTTGTACTGATTGTAACTGCTATTGTATTTTGATTCACTTCTATCATCTTATTTAGTATTTTCAATTTGTCCCCCTTTTACAAGAAGTGATGGTTTTATTTTTTATATTCCTTACTTGACTGCTTTTGCTTTGGCTGTGATTGTTTCCTCTGGTTATGTTTTTTTTAATATAAATTTATTTGTTTTAATTGGGGCTTAATTAATTTACAGTATTGTATTGGTTTTGCCATACATCAACATGAATCCATCACAGGTATACACGTGTTCCCCATCCTGAACCCCCCTGCCTCCTCCCTCCCTGTACCAGGATGACCCAGAGGGATGGTATGGTTATGTTTTTCACAACACTGTTTGGGAGCTGTACATTCTGTTTTAATCATTTTTACTAGCTCATCTAGAAAATTTTATATAAGTGTAATGTGACAAATTATAAAACTAATCAATACCATTTTCTCTTCTCAAACTATATAAAAACCATTAATATAAATTTATTTGTTTTAATTGGGGCTTAATTAATTTACAGTATTGTATTGGTTTTGCCATACATCAACATGAATCCATCACAGGTATACACGTGTTCCCCATCCTGAACCCCCCTGCCTCCTCCCTCCCTGTACCAGGATGACCCAGAGGGATGGTATGGTTATGTTTTTCACAACACTGTTTGGGAGCTGTACATTCTGTTTTAATCATTTTTACTAGCTCATCTAGAAAATTTTATATAAGTGTAATGTGACAAATTATAAAACTAATCAATACCATTTTCTCTTCTCAAACTATATAAAAACCATAGAATGCTTGAATTTCAATTATACCATCCCAAATTATATGCTGTTTTTTCAGTACTTTTAGTTTTATCTTCATTTTCTGTAAGCATGAAATCTTCCATATTGACAGAAATGAAACAAAATATTTTGTTATTAAATATTTTTCCTTACATGATTTTAATTAACACATATAATTTGATAATTTAGGGAAAAATAATAATTTAACTAAATCACTTTTACTGGACATTCAGCTTGCTTTCAAACTTTCAGTATTACCAACAGTAGGTTTGATTGCCTAAAAATTATTTCGAAGTAAAACCAATAGTTCATAATGAGTTAACATTTATTTATAACCCCTATGAAGTGATAATTGTGCAAAGCATTTTTCAGAAATTATTTCATTAGTCTTCACAATGGCTCTGAAGTAGGCACTATTATTAGAGCCATTTTTGAAGTCAGGAAACAGAATCTGAATTTATGTAATGTGGTTAAAATCATACAGCTAGTGAATGATGAAAGTGAGCTTTGTACTCAGGCAGTTTACTTTTTGAGATGGAGAGCAAACAGTGAGGATTTTAAAAACACATTTTCTAGGCTCTACTAAAATAATTTAAAAAGGTGCCAAAATACTCCAAAACACACTAAAAATGATCTGTAATGGCAAAATATATAATTGTGTTCAGTTGTGTCCAACTCTTGCGACTCCATGGACTGTAATCAGCCAGGCTCCTCTGCCTATGGGATTTTCCCAGGCAAGAATATTTGAATGGATTGCTGTGCCCTCCTCCAGGGATCTTTCAGACCCAGGGATCAAACTGGCCTCTCCAGCATTTCCTGCATTGGCACATGGATTCTTTACCATTAGCACCATCTGGGAAGTCTTTTTAGACAATTTGCTTTCAAACCTCTTTTCCCACCAAGGCAACACAAGACCATGACTGCAGCTCATATCACCTAATTCTTAAGTTTTCTAGTGTGCAAGCATGTCCGCTATAAGACATGCCTCACTTCAGGCCTCCTTAAGAAAAATATTTCCTAAATCACAAAATAGATAATCATGACAAAACGATGTGTACTTAAAAATGTCTTATTTCCCAGCTTCCATTGATAAAGGATTAAATGAGCATGAAGATGCTTTATGGTGTTGTTCAGTTGCAAAAGTCATGCCTGACTCTTTGCAACCCCATGGACTGTAGCATGCCAGGCTTCCCTGTCCTTCACTATCTCCTGGAGATAGTGCTGAAAAAATTGTCCATTGTATCGATGATGCCATCCAACCATCTCATCCTCTGTCACCCTCTTCTAGGTGACAGAGCCCCCCAACACACCTCACGTCTTGTTAGTAAAGAAGTTTTAGTGACCAAAGCCTCCTCTGAGTTCCAAAAATCATATTTAATCAGAGTAGTGAGAAAATGTCAAAGAAAGGAAAACAATCAAGCAAGAAAAAATAATAGTTTAGT
>SJXQ01001689.1:0-63268 GCA_006408695.1 Aepyceros melampus | reverse complement strand
TAACACTCATACTAGTTTCAAAGGAATATAAGCTTTCATTTTTATATTTTTAAATGCTCTGTACCCGGGTTACACACCATAACTCCCCATGCACCAAAATCACTTTGATGAATGGAAATTTGAATGGTAAGAGCCTTTTAGAAGAAATTCACACTTTTTCCCCCATAATTCCCTAAAATGCAAGGATTGTACAACCTAAATAAGATATGTGCTACCACAGGCAAGGTTAGATTGCTCTTATCTTATAGAGCTGAACAGAGTTTTCATTTTTTGAATAGTATCAGATAACCGTCCTGTAAAGACCTTACAACACTTCACTCTGTGGCAGTATTTCCCCAAATGTGTAACTACATGCAGTGCACAACAGGTTGGAAAAACTGAAACTACATTAAAAAGAAAAAAAAAAAGCCTGTGGTTGAATTTCTATATTCTTTGCAACTGATATCACCACCTGGAGGGTTCAAATAGGTGATAAACCTATTTGAGCAAAGGCATAGCAAATGCCTCTGTATGGAGAAAAGAGCTCTGTGAGGGAGCCTACAGGGTTTCAGGCAATTCTCATGTAGCAAAATCCCACTTAAAACAAACCTCCCTGCCCTCTTGGGATCTTGTGTAATCCTGGGATTAGATGGATCAGTACTGGCAGTGGTTGCTTTTTGCTCAGAGAATTTGCTCAGGTTGTATGGGGCTCATTCTGTTTTCTTTCAAATTTCAAAATCTAGTCTTGAGACAATTTTACTTAATAATTAATTTCTCAAGGTGGCCTCTGATCCTTGATTCTACTTTGTATTCTCCATGGGCAAATCTGAACCTCAAAGGCCTTAATTTCATCAGTTTTGGATGAACAAGGCAAATTTTGCCTATATAGTCTCTATCATCCACAATATTGCAAGCGTTTCTGGAACAAGGACATGTCTTATTTTTATTCTATATCTCTACTGTCAAGCATACTGCCCAAGGTGATAATATCAAATAAATATTTGAGGCATGAATGAATGAATGAATAAATGGTGTGAAGTACAACCTCCCTGGTGGCTCAGATGGTTAACTGTCTGTCTACAATGTGGGAGACCTGGGTTCAATCCCTGGGTCGGGAAGATCCCCTGGAGAAGGAAATGGCAATCCACTCCAGTACTATTGCCTGGAAAATCTCATGGACAGAGAAGCCTGGTAGGCTACAGTCTGTGGGGTCGCAAAGAGTCGGACACGACTGACTGACTTCACTTTCACTACAAGGACATGTCTTATTTTTATTCTATATCTCTACTGTCAAGCATACTGCCCAAGGTGATAATATCAAATAAATATTTGAGGCATGAATGAATGAATGAATAAATGGTGTGAAGTACAACCTCCCTGGTGGCTCAGATGGTTAACTGTCTGTCTACAATGTGGGAGACCTGGGTTCAATCCCTGGGTCGGGAAGATCCCCTGGAGAAGGAAATGGCAATCCACTCCAGTACTATTGCCTGGAAAATCTCATGGACAGAGAAGCCTGGTAGGCTACAGTCTGTGGGGTCGCAAAGAGTCGGACACGACTGACTGACTTCACTTTCACTTTCACTAAAGAAAATTGCTAACATGTAAGAGTTTACTGGCTTTATTATTGTAACAAATTAGCTTGAATTGAGTAAGCCACACATTACTTACAAACTTGGAAAAATCTTACAGGTTGATTTTCATCTCTAAAGACATATATAGCCCTTTAGTTTTCTTTAAAAGTTCTTTTGTGGAAAAAGATGAGGACATATTTTGTGGAAAAGATAAGAACACTCTAATCTTCCTGTGATTGAAAATTTAAAGGGAAGGCATGGTATTTTCCCAAAAGGATTCTTGACATTGGAATCTCCTCCCGTTTTTAACTGCTAAATCCTTGGTCTATTGACATTACTGATGCTAGGTAACTAGGAAGTATTTTGTTTTCATGTATTAATGCTTGTCTATTGTGTGGGCATAATATGAAGAGTACAAACTATTGTAATCAGAATTTCTCAAATGCATAAGCTATAAATATAGTACATTAAGCAGATATAAATGTTATACATTTTTCATAAATTCAGAAGATTTGAGAGTCAGGAAGATTTGAATTATAAATGCTATTTTTTAGCTTCTATCTTAAAACCTCCAAGAGAACTACATTTAACTCTCATTCTATTCCTCTAAGATGGAGTAGGAGGAAGGTATTAAAGAGTCTGTTCCGCCTTCTAAGATCATTACTTTATTTTCCAGAAGTGTATCCTATTCCGGTAAGACAGATATGTCCCATTGATCTTAGAAATATGTTGTTCCATGGCTGCAATTTCTTTCTCTGAAATTATCTTCTGGTACTTTAAATTTATTACCAGTTGGCTAGTGCAGTGTGGTTTTCACTTGCTGAAAATTTAGAGCCCATTACAATGGTGAGGTTTGGAGTAATTTCCTGGACTATATTTGGTGCCAAAGTCTCTACAAACTGATTTTTTTTGTCACTTGGCTGCCTGTCCTGAAGGGAAAAATCTGTCTTTTTATTTGGGTGGATCTGATACAAGAACTATTACCCATAGATGTCCTTTGTCAAGATTGTCTCCGTCTGTTTTGTAAGAAATTTGAGGTGGAAACATTAAAACACACCTGAAAAATCAACACCAGAAATCTGAGTTCATTCTCTCCAATAACTTCACTTGCTCCTGGACCTTAAGGCAAGGTCACTGTTGCTGTGGTCATGGTAATCTGGGTCATGAGGAACAAAGCTCAAGCTCATTTTCTAACAAGATAACAAGCAATTTTCCCCCTGAAACAAATCAATCATTTCCCTAAACACTCACAACTGTAGAACTAGTCATCTAGTTCCAGAGAGGAAACAGTCTTTATCAGACGAAAGTTCAGAAGATACCTCTTTCAAAATGAGAAACCTAGCAATCCTTGGTCTGTTGAGAAGTTTAAGTTTTATAAATGATAAAGTGTCTTTGAAAGCTAGGATTAATCTGGAAAACAAAGAGTGTCTTTCTCTTGGGTTGTTTTACCAGCATTTTGATTGAAACTGAGTTAAGGTCAAAGAACATTTGGAAGAAAGGTAAACTCATTCATACTTGGCTGTGGACTCTGATATTCTTGCTATGGTCATGGGAGCCAGCATTTAAGAGTTTGGCCTGATCAGGTTAAGCCTCAGTCCAAGTGTCCATTAAAACACACTCTCTCTGAAAATAAAAGGAACAACTTCTTATCTCATGAACTCTTCTAAGATTTGGCCTATGGCTGAGTTGCCTTTTAAAGTGTTTGGGCATGCATGTAATAAACTCCAATGCCATTCAATGGTTCTGATGATGTAATACCCATTTAATACCTTCAGTATTCATTCAGGATGCATTCTATTTTCCTTGCACTAAATTGGATACTAAAATAAAAAAAAGATCCTCTATCTGTGAAAATATTTGTATATGCTTATGTTTCTAATATTCTGCATTTCATTATACCAAAACATCTGAAAAAATAAATTTCTTCTTCACCTGCCTATCAAGGGCTGGATTAAGGATTTATTAGAATTGATGACAGCACTTGCAAAGCATAGAGCACTCTCCGACTGCTACACTCACTTCAGTTCTCTCAGAGCAAAGCCAGAATACTGATTTTGATTTCCTTTTTTTTTTTTTAAGGACTGTGAAGGAAATGTACTTTTAAATGTTTTGCTTTAAAATGTGAATGTGATTATCAGTTTTGTACAAATGTATGTAGCATTACTGGCATATTTAAGTTTTCAGCACATAATGCACACTCCTGATTTAGAAACTTAAATAGTTTATTTTTTAAGAGCTTTCCATTTCACCTTTAAGCTTGTGTTACATAAGCTTAATGGACTCACTCAGCTTTGTGACGGAGAGAATCCACCAGGTGAATAGCAGTAAGCTCATGAGCTTTGAAGGGTTTATTTTGCCAGACTGCAACTCCGGCTTACTGTTTGGAGCTGCACTATTCTGTATGCACTGATTATAATACCACAAAATTCTTATAATATTTATTGCAGAATGAAAATGTCTTTTGCCCCTGCCCTCCCCCTTTCTTTTTGCATAAATACAGTAAGTTGAGCTTTAACTAAAGTGATGCCTGAATTAAACTGACAAATCCAAATGCATGAAATTTAGGATTGCATTTATATAGCATGTCAGCATCAAAATGTCAGTGACAGTAAGTCACTGACAGGAGAAGTTCCTACAGGTTTTGGAACTTTCAGTTCAGGTCATCATTAGTTATCCGCACTGGTCAGAGCAGCAGACCCGATGAGGATGGTGAAACTTAAATTTGGTACTAAAAATTTCCTTCAAACTAGAGATTTACTCTGGCATAAGGGAGAAATGCAGTGTATCTGTAAGAAGAGTGGTGTTTGTGTTTCAAAGGAGAAAAGGGAAAAAGCTAGTGAGACAGATTGAATCTATTTTAACAAAAAATATACAGTTGTTGATGCTTTGAGGGCACAAATGCCAAAGCCTTTGTTTACTTATGAGAAATATTAATAAGATGTTCTTCTGAAGAAAAAATAAAGTTACCGAGTCAATTTTTGACTTACTAAATATGTTTACTCCTTTCATGGTTTTAAAATGTTTCTACCTTGCTCATGTCTCTGAATGCCCTCAACAGACAGTTTAACCCCAAACTGTTTCAAATGTCCTCCCATGGTTGTACTCTTGTATATTCCAAGAGGATGTTCTTGAGAATATAAACCACACAAATGAACTAAGTATTTTTCAAAACTGCAATTAAAAAATGTTGTTACTGTAAAGAATCACACTTGGTTAGTGAAATAAGTAGCAAAAAGGTATTCAGAAAGCATCTCTGGACCATCTCTGCAATATGGGAGACACAGTCAGACATGACTGAAGCAACTGAGCATGCACCACACACATCTGCTGCAGCCATGCTCATGGCAGCTTTCAAATACAGATCCCAGCAAAGTCTTTGCATACAGCAGGCTGAATTCTGCGTGGCAGGACTTCTTGAGTAAGGACACTCTCGTGGGAACAACTTGACATTGTGCAGTCATGTAACTACTGTCACTATAGTATGTGGGGTATGAGGAAAGAAAGGAGCTATGTCAGACATCATATTTTACCTTCTTATCTGTCTTGGAGAAAATTATAAGGTAGAAAAAATGGACAAGCTCCAGCTAAGTGATTCTGTGGGAATCTTGGCCCTTTTTGCTAGAATGGTGGTGAAGAGTGTTCAGCTTATTTCATTCAACCATTTGCTTCCATTCCTTGGCCCCACTCCTTCTTGATCCGCTTGGTTTTCCTTTTCCTCCCTCATGCCAAATAAGAAAGAAGGAAGGAAGAAAGATAGGAAGAAAGAAAGGAAAAAAGAAAAGGACATTGGAACTGTTTGGGTGAGAGAATATTAAATTATAGGCAATGTTGATAAGGGAAATTATTTAGCTTTATTTTCTCAACTTAAAAGTTCTTGACTCATCATATTGTAAAAGCAGTAAAACAAAACCAAGTGAAATAAAATAAACCCTCAGTACCCAGGAGACAATCTCATTTTAATTAAGATTTTACTTTGAAAAGAAGAAACTATTGTAGAAAGCACTGGTGGGAAAAAATAATTGCAAAAACAATAAAACATGAATCTGAAAAAAAAAAAGATTGTGATATGGTTGGGCAGTTGGAAGGGTGGGATGGTTGCAGAAAAGAGAAACTTCAACAAGAAGAAAAATGAGAGAACCAGAAAAAGGGATAGAAGAAAGGAAAAGCACAAATGTCAAAGGATACTTAATTCTTTGATTAGAAGAGGGGTAAATTATACTCTTACATCAAACACTAAATGCTTACCGTTTTAACTTCTGCTAAACATAGGAACAAATTATGCACATAGCTTTTCAGGATAGAAAATGAAGAGAAACAGAGTTTGACTATTTGATAGCAATTAAATAGCAATGTATATTCTGGGCAGAGAACACCACTGGGCCCAACTTTTTAAAATATAGCATTTTGGCTACTTTTAGAAGAATATGACCCTCTCACTTGATGTTTATGTGACACACACATGTTTGTTACACTGAAACACTGGTCTCTTGAGCATTAGAAGAAAATAAAACTTGAAACTATGACTCAAATGAGAAGAGAGTCCTCTAGGTATATTCCTTAAAGTAGAAAGTACATAGCATTGTAGCACAAATTATGTACTCAAGAATAGGTCAAGCTTAATCAAATTTACAAAAGGGATGGATCAACTGTGTAACAATACAAGAGAGTTCCACATTTCTTTCATCCCATGTAAACAATCCAAAGCAACACCATATACTTGTAATAAATAAATATGTGAACAGGAAAATAATGCTACATTTGTAGACATAACATTAGAGCACAAGCCCATTCTTTTGTATGATTCTCACAGTCATCCCATAAGGTTTGCAAGACAAGTTATGTTTTTTCCCTTCTAAAGACAAAGAAACTGAATTTCAGAAAGCTGAACTGACTTACCAAGACTAAAGTATAAAAAGTTGAGACTGAAACTCAGATCTCTAGATCCATGTCTAATACTTTTTCCTGTCTGCTACACTGCTCCTGAATTTAGAGGAATCATAAATATTAGGTCAAATTGAGTGTGGCTGTCTATAAATCCTAGCTGCAGATTTAGTATAGAATCCGGAAGATTCCTCAACACTACAGGTAAATTTGAGTTTTCTTCCTGAGATCACTACCTTTCCAAAAACATTATCTACAGATATTTTATCCTTGATCATTCGAAGCTTCTAGCAATAAGCAATACTCTGTCATAGGGATATAATAAATGTTCAACAAATGTTTATTTACCTCAATTACTATGCAAAAGGCTTATAATTAATAGTCAATCTAATAATCTGCTAGTCTATTTACCTTTTGATTTGATGAAGAGATTCTTAGAATTAAAAAAATATGTGATATTAAAATTACCCATGAGATACATCAATTTTATTCATATACTTTATTTTTGCAGAGATGAACTACAAACTATTTTCTTCTTTTAAATTCGTCAAGCTTCTCTTGGATTCAATAATATATTTATAAATGCACTAGATTTTACTTGAAAACCTATGAACTGCTTTTTAACGGTAAAAATACAAATGTATTGAAAGTTAAGTTTGGAAATAAATATCTCTACAAGTACATTGGAGTAAGAAGAAAGACATGGGTTAAAAACAAGAATTTATATATGAGCACATTCACTTTATTCTAATGCATAAAGCTACACCAAAGTCAGATTCCAAAATTTTTCTCTTTTTAAGTAGGTGCATATAAAAATGTAATAATTTTTCTTGAAATGTAGTGTTAGCCAAATTTAAAACAATCATCTGAAACAAAATGCTGATTTTGAACAAAGCAGTCTCAAGATGAGACCTCATAGTTCTTATGTCATGATATACAGTTACTCTTAGATTTATGACCATTAAATGAAAAAGAAGCCATAGTCTCAAAAATAGCATATTTGTTAACTGTAGAGAATCTCATGTAAATAGTTCCTTCTAAAGTGTTACAGACAGAGGGTAAAGTGTCACAAAGCCTTTTCCATGTCTAGTATTTCCGTTAAAATTGAATGAAAAAAAAGTTCTTGTAAATGAATGTAGGAATGAATTCTGATGTGTTGTATAAAAAACATGACAATTTTGTTATTTAAGTATCATTTTATTGTTAACCTAAGAGAGGAGGAGAGCTTACATGTAGTGTTAGATTTAGTGCCAGCAGTTGGGCTGAGCACCGAAGAATTGATGCTTTTGAACTGTGGTGTTGGAGAAGACTCTTGAGAGTCCCTTGGACTGCAAGGAGGCCCAACCAGTCCCTCCTAAAGGAGATCAGTCCTGGATGTTCTTTGTAAAGAATGATGCTAAAGCTGAAACGCCAGTACTTTGGCCACCTCATGCGAAGAGTTGACTCATTGGAAAAGACTCTGATGCTGGAAGGGACTGGGGGCAGGAGGAGAAGGGGACGACAGAGGATGAGATGGCTGGATGGCATCATGGACTCGATGGACGTGAGTCTGAGTGAACTCCGGGAGTTGGTGATGGACGGGGAGGCCTGGCGTGCTGCGATTCATGGGGTCGCAAAGAGTCGGACACGACTGAGCGACTGAACTGAACTGAACTGTTGCATTTCTATCTTTTCATGAGACTAGAAGCTTTATGAAAGCAGACATCATGACTAACTTGCTCTCAATTTGGTCTCCAGCACCTAACATACTGCATGGCACATGGCAGACAGTTAATACAGGTAATAGATATTTTTGAACAAATAAACACTATCAAGGGGGAATAAATGAGAAAGTTGTGGAATTCTTTATAAAGCCTCAGAAATCTCAAAGATCTAAAACAGGGTGAAAGAAGATGCCTCTTAGAGAAGAGAAATAACCTCTGTGCAACAAGTAGGGATAAATGTTTTAAAGAGCCAAGAGCAGGTAACCCCCCATACTGTGAGTGGTTATTTCATCAGTAGAGAAGACAATTGAGAAAACTCAATCTTCCAGGTATGAAATCTAAAAAAAAAAAAAAAAGGCATGGGTAAAGGATGGAGAAAGCAAAAAAAAAAAAAATCAGAGAAAGAAAAACAATGGTGGCGACTCTGACACCAAGGAAGGCAAGTGCCAGAAAGATAATTGACATCATATTGTTACATGCGCTGTAGTCTTCTAACAGCCATTTCACTTTCAGGAGTTCTCAGGAGGCCTGTAAACACTAAGGCCAGGCATGGAAATGTGCGTGTGTGTCTGTGTGTATTTGGTGATGGTGAGTGGGGGTTGAAAATAGCCACCTACCTCGCAATAGTCCTTAAATATTATACATCATTGTGATTCATTATAACCATATCAACCATCAGACTTTCTTTTTCAGTGTGACGAGTTCAGTTCAGTTCAGTTCAGTCGCTCAGTTGTGTCCAACTCTTTGCGACCTCATCAATCACAGCATGCCAGGCCTCCCTGTCCATCACCAATTCCCGGAGTTCACTCAAACTCAACGTCCATCGAGTCGGTGATGCCATCCAGCCATCTCATCCTCTGTTTTCCCCTTTTCCTCCTGCCTCCAATCCCTCCCAGCATCAGAGTCTTTTCCAATGAGTCAACTCTTCGCATGAGGTGGCCAAAGTACTGGAGTTTCAGCTTTAGCATCATTCCTTCCAAAGAAATCTCAGGACTGATCTCCTTTAGAATGGACTGGTTGGATCTCCTTGCAGTCCAAGGGACTCTCAAGAGTCTTCTCCAACACCACAGTTCAAAAGCATCAATTCTTTGGTGCTCAGCCTTCTTCACAGTCCAACTCTCACATCCATACATGACCACAGGAAAAACCATAGCCTTGACTAGATGGATCTTTGTCAGACCTCTGCTTTTCAATATGCCATCAGATGGTCATAACTTTTCTTCCAAGGAGTAGGCATCTTTTAATTTCATGGCTGCAGTCATCATCTGAAGAGTTACAGTTTTAATGAAAGAATAAAGCATGGCACATTGTGATAAGTCTAAGAAACAGCAGATGATGTTCAGGATATTGCTGTGCTGCTGACAAATCCAAAAGAGGCTTATAGCAACAGCGAAGATTTCTGGAAAGTAAAACAATGGCTTAGGAGAAGTCTTCTTTGGATCTTGATTCAATGATCAATTTTGCAGAACGGTAGTCATGTTACATCCACAAGAAATCACACTGTTGCACTGTCTTATTTTATGAGAAAAATGACCAAAACTCAGTCCAATAAAAGGAATCTTTCAAGAGAGTGAATTCCAGGCTTCAGTACTTGTATAATTTTATTTAGCAACTGAATGTGTATCTATAGTGATACACTTGATAATTCTGAGTAATTAAAAAGGGATTAAATTATGTTTCTTATAATCTTATGGAGTATAGAACATTTTGGATGGTATCCATTTGAGAAAAAAAGGTTTAAACAAAGCATTGGTCCTAGTAAAGTTAGACCTAAGTTATTTCAAAAACCACTTAGCCAAGCCCTAGAAGTCCTGCATAATGCTATATGTACTCAGGTCTATATGTACCCCAGTCTCCCACATTGTGGACTTCCCTGGTGCCTCAGATGGTAAAGCATCTGCTTAAAGTGTGGGAGACCTGGGTTCAATCCCTGGGTCAGAAAGATCTTCTGGAGAAGGATGGCAACCCACTCCAGTACTCTTGCCTGGAAAATTCCATGGACGGAGGAGCCTGGTAGGCTACAGTCCATGGGGTAGCAAAGAGTAGGACATGATTGAGCAACTTCACTTTCACTTTCACCAGCATTGCAAGTGGATTCTTTACCAGCTGATCCACCAGGGAAGCCCCCATATATACACTACTTTCATTTGAATAGGAACTAGGAAACATTGGATGATTTTAGCCTATATAAGAAGTATGCATCTATTTCAGTAACCACTGTCACTACTGGGTCCCAAAGTATAAAACCTGACTCAAGAAACTACAGTACGGACCTTCCTGGTGGATCAGTTGATGAGAATCCCCTTGCCAATCAAAAGGACACGGATTTGCTCCCTGGTCTGCGAAGATTCCACATGCCACGGACCAATTGAGCCCATGAGCCACAACTACTGAACCTGCACTTCAGAGCTGCAACTACTGAGCCTGTGTGCCTAAACTACTGAAACCCACACACCTAAAGCCTATAGTTATTTAGTTAGTTCAGTCAGTCGTATCTTACTCCTTGCGACCCTCTGGACTGCAGCATGCCAGGCCTCCCTGTCCATCACCAACTCCCGGAGTTTACTCAAACTCATGTTCATTGAGTCAGTGATGCCATCCAGCCATCTCATTCTCTGTCGAACCCTTTTCCTCTCCCCTTCAATCTTTCCCAGAATCAGGATCTTTTCCAATGAGTCAGTTCTTTGCATCAGGTGGACGAAGTATTAGAGTTTCAGCTTCAACATCAGTCCTTCCAATGAATATTCAGGGCCGATTTCCTTTAGGATGGACTGGTTGGATCTCCAAGGGACTCTCAAGAGTCTTCTCCAACACCACAGTTCAAAAGCATCAATTCTTTGGCGTTTAGCTTTCTGTATAGTCCAATTCTCACATCCATACATGACTACTGGAAAAACCACAGCATTGACTAGACAGACCTTTGTTGGCAAAGTAATCTCTCTGCTTTTTTATATGCTGTCTAGGTTAGTCATAACTTTTCTTCCAAGGAGTAAGTGTTTTTTTTTTTTAATTTCATGGCTGCAGTCACCATCTGAAGTAATTTTGGAGCCTCCAAAAATGAAGTCTGCCAATGTTTCCACTATTTGTCCATCTATTTGCCATGAACTGATGGGACTGGATGCCATGATCTTTGTTTTCTGAATGTTGAGTTTTAAGCCAACTTTTTCACTCTCCTTTTACTTTCATCAAGGAGCTCTTTAGTTCTTCTTCACTTTCTTCCATAAGAGTGGTGTCATCTGCATATCTAGGTTATTGATATTTCTTCTCCCGGCAATCTTGATTCCAGCTTGTGCTTTATCCAGCCCAGCATTTCTCATGATATACTCTGCATATAAGTTAATTAAGCAGGGTGACAATATACAGCCTTGACATACTCTTTTCCTGGTTTGGAACCAGTCTGTTGCTCCATGTCCAGTTCTAACTGTTGCTTCCTGACCTGCATGTAGGTTTCTCAAGAAGCAGGTCAGGTGGTCTGGTATTCCTATCTCTTTCAGAATTTTCCACAGTTTTTTGTGATCCACACAGTCAAAGGCTTTGGCATAGTCAATAAAGCAGAAATAGATGTTTTTCTGGAACTCTCTTGCCTTTTCCATGATCCAGCGGATGTTGGCAATTTGATCTCTGGTTCCTCTGCCTTTTCTAAAACCAACTTGAACATCTGAAAGTTCACAGTTCACATATTGTTGAAGCGTGGCTTGGAGAATTTTGAGCATTACTTTACTAGCGTGTGAGATGAGTGTAATTGTGCGGTAGTTTGAGCATTCTTTGGCATTGCTTTTCTTTGAAATTAGAATGAAAACTGACCTTTTCCAGTTCTGTGGCCTCTGCTGAGTTTTCCAAATTTGCTGGCATATTGAGTGCAGCACTTTGACAACATTATCTTTTAGCGTTTGAAATAGCTCAACTGCAATTCGATCACCTCTGCTAGCTTTGTTCATAGTGATGCTTCCTAAGACCCACTTGACTCACATTCTAGGATTTCTGCTTCTAGGTGAGTGATCACACCATTGTGATGATCTGGGTCATGAAGATCTTTTTTGCATAGTTCTTCTATGTATTCTTGCCACTTCTTCTTAATATCTTCTGCTTCTGTTAGGTCCATACCATTTCTGTCCTTTATTGAGCCCATCTTTGCATGAAATGTTCCCTTGGTATCTCCAATTTTCTTGAAGAAATCTCTAGTCTTTCCCATTCTATTGTTTTTCTCTATTTCTTTGCACTGATCACTGAGGAAGGCTTTGTTATCTCTCCTTGCTGTTCTTTGGAATCTGCATTCAAATGGGTATAGCTTTCCTTTTCTCCTTTCCTTTTTGCTTCTCTTCTTTTCACAACTATTTGTAAGGCCCACTCAGACAACTATTTTGCTTTTTTGCATTTCTTTTTCTTGGGGATGGTCTTGCTCCCTGTCTCCTGTACAATGTCACAAACCTCTGTCCATAGTTCATCAGACACTCTATCAGATCTAGTCCCTTAAATCTATTTCTCATTTCTACTGTATAATCGTCAGAGATTTGATTTAGGTCATACATGAATGCTTTCATGCATTGGAGGAGGAAATGGCAACCCACTCCAGTGTTCTTGCCTGGAGAATCCCAGGGACGGGAGAGAGCCTGGTGAGCTGCCGTCTATGGGGTCGCACAGAGTTGGATGCGACTGAAGTGACTTAGCAGCATACATGAATGGTCTAGTGTTTTTCCCTACTTTCTTAAATTTAAGTCTGAATTTAACAATAAAGAGTTCATGATGTGATCCACAGTCAGCTCCCGGTCTTGTTTTTGCTGATTGTATAGAGCTTCTCCATCTTTGGCTGCAAAGAATATAATCAATCTGATTTTGGTGTTGACCATCTGCTGATGTTCATGTGTAGAGTTTTCTCTTGTGTTGCTTAAAGAGGGTGTTTGCTATGACCAGTGTGTTCTCTTGGTAAAACTCTATTAGCCTATGCCCTGCTTCATTTTGTACTCCAAGGCTAAATTTTCCTGTTACTGCAGGTGATTCTTGACTTCCTACTTTTGCATTTCAGTCCCCTATAACAAAGAGAACATCTTTTTTGCGTCTAATTCTAGAAGGTCTTGTAGGTCTTCATAGAACCGTTCAACTTCAGATTCTTCATCATTACTGGTCAGGGCATTGACTTGGATTACCATGATATTGAATGGTTTGCCTTGAAAATGAACAGAGATCATTCTGTATTTTTTGGAGACTGCATCCAAGTACTGCATTTCAGCCTCTTTTGTTGACTATGATGGCTACTCCATTTCTTCTAAGGGATTCTTGCCCACAGTGTTAGTATAATGATCATCTGAGTTAAATTCACCCATTCCAGTCCATTTTAGTTCTCTGATTCCTAAAATGTCGATCTTCACTCTTGCCATCTCCTGTTTGATCACTTCCAGTTTGCCTTGATTCACGGCAATGCCTGTGCTTCTCAAGAAAAGAGACCACAATGAGAAGCCCTTGCACTGCCATGAAGAGTAGCTCCTTCTCGCTATAACTAGAGAAAGCTCAAGCCACAGTGAAGACCCAGCACAACCCAAAGGAAAGAAAGAAAGAAAAAAATAATAATAAAATCCAAAGTATATGGACCAGATTGCAAGGTATCAGGAAAAGAATTACTGTACATGTGCTCCAAAGTGTAAAACATTGCGATCCCAGACTCTCACCCAAGATATTACTGCCAATTGCTATTATCTTCACAAGTTCTTGTTTCTAGAACCCATGCTACCCTAAGTACACCTCAGTATCCTCTTCATTATACAAACAGTCTTAGGAATAGTCTTATTGCTGTGCTTTTTAATAAAAATTTTCTCATAAGACTGTAAGCAATTTCTGCATTCCATTTTCATACATGGGCATTGAGACTATTCTCAACCAGAGGAAAAATTCATAATTTAAATTAAGATGAACTTCCTCCATTATTACAGTATTTATAGCTTGTGCAATTAACATTCTGAACAGATCAGTGCATAGCATCTAAGTAAATACAGGTGGAATAAATTTTACAAATAAACATGTGCCTAGTGTTAGTAGCTAATGATGATGAAAGGCATTAAAATTGGTTACTCTGATTCTGTGATCTTCCTTCATAGTTCAGATGATATATCTTGTGAACAGAATGGATAAGAAGACAATATTACACAGCTAGCAAAGTTTTATAATTATCCACAAAATTGGCAGCAGAGGAATAATGGCACTTGTCATTACAACTGAAGGTAAAAAAAATATATATATATATATGGTATAGGGTTTCAATGCTTTTAAAAATGTGACAAATTCTTTATTTTGCATGCATTTGTATTTGCAATGTATTTCCAAGTAAAACTAGTGAATTAAACAGGACTTCTGTTACTCCAACATCCTGAATTTCACTTCATCTCCACTAGTTCAACAAATTCTAATGAATTCGATCGAGATTATCCCCCAAATTCAATGTTCAAACTTTCAAAATTCTCTGTTAAAAGTAATCATGCAATTTTTATGCACTCACTCATTTAACACTTGTGCCATGTTTTATTTGGTCTTGAGGCCTCAAGTTTACAAGTTTTAATGTTTTAATCATCCACTCCTTATTGAAAGATTTTTGGATACCTTTCCTGATAGTCTTAAGAAATATGTTTCCTTTAAGCATCTCAAAATCTCTTCTTCTTCCTTTTAATTAAGTTCACATGTGGAAAAACACTGGGAATGGATAATTAATAAAGTTTTCAGATAAATTACAAGTAATTCCTACCTTTGGTGTTTTCAGATAAATTGCAAGTAATTCCTACCTTTGATGTAATGTTTTTTCTGAGTAGTCAGAGGTCATTATGACAAGAGGAAAAGACTCTGACCTTATTCAGTCAAAGCAGGCTCTATATGTATGCTTTGTTAAACTAGCAGACAAGAGCATGTCCCTGGGAGGGAGGCAAAAGAGGAAAATACATAGTTGGGCTGCTTTTGACACCTGGAGAGTTTTGAAACCAGGGCTGTTTCCAATCTATGAAGTGATAAGAGCAAGGATGAGGTCTGACTTATGTATTATATTCTACAAACCTAGTGTTATACCAGTTCAAAGTAGGTGCTCAGTCAATACATTTTTGACTAACTGATGCCTTATTGACAAGCCGTTCACCCTCCCTTAAACAAAACTTCTAAAATGCTTATTTTCAAAAGATCAATGAAGACTATAAGATGATCTCTTTTTCTCAAGTTAACTAGAACATTCCATTGTAATCTGAATGCCTACACAGTGTGTCAACCACACCCAGAGCCTCCAGATTTATAACATCTGGGCATCATTTTTTTTAATGTGAAGACTCATTTAAAATATTTTGGAAGTGGTCAAGGAAGTGAAGGAATCAATTTCTTTTACAAAAGGAAAAGGCAGTATTTTCCCTTCAAAATGGAAAACCAATGCCATCAATGGAATGAAGATGTGAGGTTTAAATTGTGGTATTAGAGCAAGAGTCTGTCTCCAACAGGTATAGTTGCTACAGTTACATTTTATAAAATTAAGAGATGATTGTAGACTTTCTGTATTATAACTACATGTATGTCTACACAACAGGAATTTATATTCATATGTATTCATATGCTCCTTTTCTCCCTACTAAAATAAATATTGACAGCATATCTGTTAACTGATTGAAGGAAAAGAGACTTCTAGAAAGGTCTTTCCCATAAAGCTAAGCAGTTAAATGAGATAGTTCCAGGTAGTTTCTAATTCATAACTTATTTGGAGCCTGGACAGGAAAAATCATTATCACCATAAGGAAAGAACAGCCCTTGTAGCTAGATAAGATGAAGACAAAGATGTATAATGTAAGGAGGGGTAGAACTGTTAATAAAAATAATGAAATGCTAGACACACTGGGGTTTAAATCTAATTAGTCATGATTTTAATTTTATTTATTTATTTACTATCTGTTACTTTTTTCACTATCTGTGACTGTTACTATTTTCACTATCTGTTACTTTTGTCTGCTGCAATTTTATTGTGGAGTTCTGCACCTATGTTTCTAGGTGAGATTGTAATTTTCATTTCTTGTATCATCTTTGATTACAGTAGTTCTAAAAACAGAGTTGGAGAAATTGAACTCATTTTCAAACCCTGGAAGAGTTTGTATATTATAGCAATCTTTGATGTCTGGGGAAAATAACTTAAAATCATGCTGTTATTTTTGTTAATGTGTTATTTTGTTTATACATGGAAGAATAGTTACATGATATGTTCAGTTTCTTTAATGGTCTATTCTGATTTTCTATTTCTTCTGGAGTCACACATCTCAATTCTGTTGTTGCCTTTACCTTGAGTGGGTCCAAGACCTTATTTCCGGTCCTTTTTTCATAGGTATTTAAAACCAAAGCTCCTAGATAGATTGAGCTTTTAAAAATTTTGCTCCCTACTTATTCACCCCATGTCCAAGCCAACTCATGGTACATGGCTGAAAAAGTATTGGTCTGTGTACTTATCAATCTACCTCTCAATTTCCTCTGGCACGTAGAGATTTCTCTTTGCTTCCTGAGAGCATGGATATCTAAATGTGTATTCGAAATTTGGGTTACCTTTTATCTACTCTTTTCAGGTGTTTGCAGTAGGAAGTTTTCCCCACTAGTTGGGTCTACCAAGGTCCCAGACTTGCTCTATTATGTTTTCTGTCCACTGTCTCAGTACCATACTTTCCTCAACTCACTGTCACTTGTATCATCTGGGTGCTGTATCATCATCAAGCCTTGAATCTTCTCTAGTAAGTGTCATCTATTGCCCTATTGTTGCTAAATTCAGTGGATTCTTTCTGCCCTCTGTAGCTCTACAACAGGATCTGGCTAGATTCTGTACTTGGTAAAAACATGTGGAGTGAATTAACTTTATATGACATCATAGCATCATTTGCCACCTCTACACTTCATAAAATTTTCTATTTCCTTGACTCTCTTAACAAAGTTAAGACAAACAAGAGGGATTTCCTTTTACTTTTCTCTATATTCCTCCTCACTCACCTCTCAGATTTTCATTTTTAAAAATGTATCCATTATGTATTGTTGTTTCCCAAGTAATTTGTTCTCTCTCTTCCTGGCTAAACCCACACCTTCCCTTTTTTTCAGCTATCACCACATATCACCAGTTTTCAAGTCAGATTTCTTTCCTGATATTCAGACTCATGTTAAACTGTTTACTATGTGGATGTCTAACAGGTAACTTAAGCTCACATGACCTAAATTGAGTGCACACTTCCCTCTCCAGAATTTATTCTTCTTCCTGTATTTTGCATTTTATTTCCCTGAGGTAGAATTCTTAAAGTCATCTTTCATTAATCTTTTTCCCTCATGCTGTCCACCTATCCAAGCTGATCGCCAAATCCTCTGAATTATGTCTCCTAAACATCTCTGGAGTCTGTCTTTCCTTATGACATTGCTTCATTTAGGTCCTTATCATTTTATATCTGTACTATGGAAATGGCCTCATCTTTAATATCAGGTTTTAATTTGCTCGCTCACACTCTTCCTTCAATCCATCCTCCACCCTCCTGACAACATTATCTTACAAATTAAATCAGGTCATGACATTCTTTTAATTTAAAATCTTTTAGTATCTCCCTATTGTTCTCAGGATGATATCTCTTTTCAGTATGGCATTCAAAGTCCCTCCTTACTTTTTCAGTCTCATATCTCAACACTTTCCCCTTATGCTTTATAATCCAGTAATACTGAACTCTTTACAATTCCTTGAATGAGTACTTGCTCTTAGGCAGCATTCACTGATTCACTAGATTGGATCAGGTGCCCTTATCATGCAGCGTTCATCACACTGTTTCCTAACTGGCAGATTGCCCATAATTAGAGACACTGTCACCTGTGTATTTCTGGTAATTAATATCATGTTTAGCACACACTAGGATCTCAGTAAATGTTGAATGAGTGAATATAAACTTATACTTGTATATATTCTCACTTTTTTCTATCTACTTTTTAATGGATATGTCTCTATTAATAATAATCACACACACACACATATGTAAAATTGCTTGTTATAGGTCAAGAGATCATTAGTCTTTCCCATTCTATTGCTTTCCTCTATTTTTTTGCACTGTTCACTGAGGAAGGCTTTCTTATTTCTCATTACAATTATTTGGAACATTGCATTCAAATGGGTATATCTTTTTTATTCCTCCTTTGCCTATTTTTTAGGCCTCCTCAGACAACCAATTTGCATTTTTGCATTTCTTTTTTTTCGAAATGGTCTTGATCCCTGCCTCCTGTACAATGTCAAGAACACTCCATCCATAGTTCTTCAGGCACTCCCGTCTATCAAATCTAATCCCTTGAATCTATTTGTTACTTCCACTGTATAATCATACGCGATTTGATTTAGGTCACATCTGAGTGGTCTAGTGGTTTTCCCTACTTTTCTCAATTTCAGTTGAATATGGCAATAAGGAGTTCATGATCTGAGCCACAGTCAACTCCTGGTCTTGTTTTTGCTGACTGTATAGAACTTCTCTATAGTTGCCAGAAATGGCAACCCACTCCAGTGTTCTTGCCTGGAGAATCCCAGGGATGGGGAAGCCTGGTGGACCACCATCTTTGGTGTCACACAGAGTTGGACACGACTGAAGTGACTTAGCAACAGCAGCAGCATAGATCTTCTCCATCTCTGACTGCAAAGAATAATCAATCTGATTTTGATGTTGACCATTTGGTGTTGTCCACGTATAGAGTCTTCTCTTGTGTTGTTTGAAGAGGGTGTTTACTACCACCCGTGTGTTCTCTTGGCAAAACTCTGTTAGCTTTTGACCTGATTCATTTTGTACTCCAAGACCAAATTTCCCTGTTACTTCAAGTATCTCTTGACTTTCTACTTTTGCATTCCAGTCTCCTATAATGAAAAGGGCATCTTGTTTGGGTGTTAGTTCTAGAAGGTCTTACAGGTCTTCATTGAACCATTCAACTTCAGCTTCTTCAGCATTACTGCTCAGGGCATAGACTTGGATTACTGTGGTATTGAATGCTTTGCCTTGGAAACAAACAGAGATCATTCTGTCGTTTTTGAGACTACATCCAAGTACTGCATTTCAGATTCTTTTGCTGACCATGATGGCTACTCCATTTCTTCTGAGGGATTCTTGCCCACAGTAGTAGATACAATGGTCATCTGAGTTAAATTCAGCCATTCCAGTCCGTTTTAATTCACTGATTCCTAAAATGTCGATGTTCACTCTTGCCATCTCCTATTTGACCACTTCCAATTTGCCTTGATTCATGGACTGAACATTCCAGGTTTCTATACAATATCCCTCTTTACAGTATCAGATGTTACTTCCATTACCAGTGACCATTTGAATGCAGATTTCCATCACCATTTAAATGCAGAGTTCCAAAGAACAGCAAAGAGAGATACGAATGGCTTCCTCAATGATCAATACAAAGAAATAGAGGAAAACAAAGAATGGGAAAAACTAGAGATCTCTTCAAGAAAATTAGAGATATCAAGGGAACATTTCACACAAAGATGGGCACAATAAAGGACAGAAATGGTATGAACCTAACAGAAGCAGAAGATATTAAGAAGAGGTGGCAAGAATATACAGAAGAATTATACAAAAAAGATCTTTATGACCCAGATAACCATGATGGTGTGATCAGTCACCTAGGGCCAGATATCCTGGAATGTGAAGTCAAGTGGGCCTTAGGAAGCATCACTATGAGCGAAGCTAGCGGAGGTTATGGAATTCCAGTTGATCTATTTCAAATCCTAAAAGTTGATGCTGTGAAAGTGCTGCATTCAATATGTCAGCAAAATTGGAAAGCTCAGCAGTGGCCACAGGATTGGAAAAGGTCAGTTTTCATTCCAATCCCAAAGAAAGGCAATGCAAAAGAATATTCAAACTACTGCACAATTGCACTCATCTCACACACTAGCTCAAAATTCTCCAAGTTAAGCTTCAATAATCAGTGAACCGTGAACTTCCAAATGCTCAATCTGGATTCAGAAAAGGCAGAGGAACAGATATCAAGTTGCCAACATACATTGGATCATCAAAAAAGCAAGAGAGTTCCAGAAAAAAAATCTACTTCTGCTTTATTGACTATGCCAAAGCCTTTGACTGTGTGTATCACAACAAACTGTGGAAAATTCTTAAAGAGATAAGAATACCAGATGACCTGACCTGTCTCTTGAGAAATCTATATGCAGAGCAAGAAGCAACAGTTAAAACTGGAGGTGGAGTAGCAGACTGGTTCCAAATCAAGAAAGGAGTACATCAAGGCTGTATATTGTCAAGTGGTTATTTAACTTATATGCAGAGTACATCATGTGAAATGTTGGGCTAGATGAAGAACAAGCTGGAATCAAAAATATCAATAACCTCAGATATGCAAATGATGCCACCCTTATGGCAGAAAGCAAAGAAGAACTAAAGAACTTGATGAAAGTGAAAGAGGAGCGTGAAAAAATTGGCTTAAAACCAACATTCAGAAAACTAAGATCATGGCATCCAGTCCCATCACTTCATGACAGATAGATGGGGAAACAATGGAAACAGTGACAGACCTCATTTTGGGGGGCCTACAAAATCACTGCAGCCATGAAATTGAAAGATTCTTCCTCTTTGGAAGAAAAGCTATGACCAACCTAGACAGTATATTGAAAAGCAGAGATATTACTTTGCCAACAAAGGACTGTCTAGTCAAAGCTATGGTTTTTCCAGTAGTCATGTATGGATGTGAGGATTGGATTATAAAAAAAAAACGCTGAGTGCCGAAGCATTGATGCTTTTGAACTGTGATGTTGGAGAAGACTCTTGAGAATTTCTTGGATTGCAAGGAGATCCAACCAGTCCATCTTAAGGGAAATCAGTCCTGAATATTCATTGGAAGGACTGATGTTGAAGCTGAAATGCCAATACTTTGGCCACCTGATGCGAAGAACTGACTCATTGGAAAAGACTCTGATGCTGGGAAAGATTGAAGACAGGAGGAGAAGGGGACGACACAAGATGAGTTCGTTGAATGGCATCACCGACACTATGGACATGAGTTTGAGTGAACTCCACGAGTTGGTGATGGACAGGAAAGCCTGCCCTGCTGCAGTCCAGGGGTCACAAAGAGTCAGACACGATTGAGTGACTGAACTGAACTGATAGGTCAAGAAGCACTGTTCCAAGTTTTTGACATGTGTTAACTCACTAGATACTCAGAACAAGCCTTGATTCCCCATTTTTCAGAAACTGAGACATAAAGATATTATGTGACTTGATAAGCCTTGCATAGCCAATAAGCGCTAGAACTGGGAGTCAGACCCAGGCAGTCTGTCCCCAGAGTCCATAATAGGCTCTAAGGAAAAAAAATAATAAAGAATATATTTTATGGACAATTCAAAATCCATTACCAAGACCTAAATTATTAATAGTTGAAGATTATGTCCTTGAAATTTAGACTTCATGTGACATATAGAGAGCATACAACTTTAGTATAAAAATTAACCTGGTTTGCTGACTTACATTATTGTTATTCTTTTCTCTATTTTTTCCCCTCAGGTTTCTGTTTTATTCTTTGGCTGCATCTGATCTTTTCTATATCCTTCATCGCACCCATCATTTTGTATATGAATCAGGTCAAGTGCTGTAGGTAATAGCTATGAAAATTTAAAAATCTTGGTTTTCATCATTCCCAGGACTGACACTTACTTCACCTATTAAAGGTGTTTTCTGCTTTTAGCTCTCATATTCCTGAACTAAGAAGAAATTGAGAAACTGAGAGGACAAACTTTTTTTGTTGTTGTTTGTTTCTTTGGGACCTAAGGGTAAAAATAAGGTAAAAACATTAATAGATTGTATAAGTATCAGTTCAGTTCAGTTGCTTAGTAGTGTCCAACTCTTTGCGACCCCATGGACTGCAGCACGCCTCCCTGTCCATCACCAACTCCCGGAGTTTATTCAAACTTATGTCCATTGAGTCGGTGATGCAATTCAAACATATCATCCTCTGTCGAACCCTTCTCCCATCTGCAATCTTTCCCAACATCAGAGTCTATTCCAATGAGTCAGTTCTTCGCATCAGGTGGCCAAAGCATTGGAATTTCAGCTTCAGCATCAGTCCTTCCAATGAACATTTAGGACTGATTTCCTTTAGGATTGACTAATTGGATCTCCTTGCAGTCCAAAGGACTCACGTGAGTCTTCTCCAACACCACAGTTGAAAAATATCAGTTCTTCATTGCTCTGCTTTCATTTTAGTCCAACTTTCATATTCATACATGACCTGGAAAAACCATAGCTTGGACTAGACAAAACTTTGTCAGCAAAGTAATGTCTCTGCTTTTTAATGTGCTGTCTAGGTTGGTTATAACTTTTCTTCCAAGGAGGAAGCATCTTTTAATTTCATGGCAGCAGTCATCATCTGCAGTTATTTTAGAGCCCCAAAACATGAAGTCTGTCACTGTTTCCATTGTTTCCCCATCTATTTGCCATGAAGTGATTGGACTGGATGCCATGATCTTAGTTTTCTGAATTTGAGTTTTAAGCCAACTTTTTCACTCTCCTCTTTCAGTTTCATCAAGAGGCTCTTTAGTTCTTCACTTTCTGCCATAAAGGGGGATGTCATCTGCCTGTCTGAGGTTATTGATATTTCTCCTGGCAATCTCGATTCCAGCTTGTGCTTCATCCTTCATGGCATTTTACATGATGTACTCTGCATATAAATGAGCAGGGTGACAATATACAGCCTTGACAAACTCCTTTCCCAATTTAGAACCAGTCTGTTGTTCCATGTCCAGTTCTAACTGTTGCTTATTGACCTGCATACAGATTTCTCAGGAGGTAGGTCAGGTGGTCTGATATTCCCACTGGAGGTCCAGATGACCTAAATTAACTTAGGCTTTTAGAATGTTGTCATCTTTTAATAGCAATATTTTGCAATGCCAAATACAAAATATGATTTGATACATAAAAAACCATAATTGTCATTTCTGAGTAGCAGTAATCAAATAATTTTCAACTTTATAGTCAGTGGCATCTCTCCAAAGTTTCTACAGTAACTTTTACAAAATTGCACTATTTGAAGATTCAGTTGCTCTCTCTCTCTCTCCAATCTCTTCTCTAACCAAGGTTGCCCATGGCAACTTTTATCAACAACTAGAAATACACTACACTCTTTGAAATTTTAAACCTGCTACAGAGTGAAGAAGGCCAATGATTTTTCTTCTTCCATAAAGCATCATTGTTGTCTCCACTTCTGTTGTAAACACAAGACTGAATTTTGTCAAAGACTGATTACAAAGTTAGAAGTGTTTACTTATTGATAGAATGATTAACTACAGTAAAAGTTCTCTATCACTTGAAACACTATTAATATCACCCTTCACCTCCCCAAATTAAACTTATCTAATGAAACCTGAAGGCCCTTCAGATATACAAAGAATGGACTGAATGTGTGATGCGTTTCAAACCCAAACAGGCTGCCCAATTAAATGGCTATAATCAAACTAAAAAACTGAAACTCTGTAGACACCAAAATCCACAGATCTGTTTATTGAGTCCCTTGATATGATGAAGGCTGTTTACTGATCTCTTTGTCATTTCAAAGGGGGTTGTATATTGCTGCTGTTTCTTTATGGCAATGAGCTGTGCCATAACACATTCTGCCAAGCAAGTGTTATGTATTGCTTTGCTTTCCAGTCCTAGGCTCATACAGATGTTGTGAGGAAAAGGATAGATTTTTTTCTTTTATGCTTTTAACAATTCTGTTATTTGTTTTGTTCATAGAGTTAGATCTCTTTTTCTTTCTTTTTCAACTTTACCTTTTCCTTTTGCTATTGATTTTGCTCTGACATAAGAAGCAGAGGTTAATGGGGCACTCAGTTCTTTCCTTTGCTCTTCCACTGGTTTCTGACAGTCACAGTATGTACAGTCTTTCTTCACATGATCTAAAATAATGAACTCCTAGGAATGAAGCCTATATGCTCCTTGAGGCAGAAATACATTTCCATCACTCCTAAAACCTGTGTAACTTCTGACTCTGGGGGTTCTTATTGGCCAAGGCAGCCTTTTTCTTGCCTCTGCATATACCACCAAAAGCTTTCACTCTTGGCAAAAACAGCTGCATGAATATGCTTATTTGGAAAAGTCAAATCAATTATCTCACCTAAGTAAATGACCTTGTTATTTATAACTGCTTTCTGGTTAAAAGGTTTCTTTATAGCTAAATCTATTTGAGTTGTCATCCTCCAAGTACTCTAACTCTTCCTGGGAATAAACTGCTTAGTTCTTTAATGTCAATTTTTTCTGGATTCACTTTTTTCTTTTTTTAGTGAATCTTTGTTAAATTATAAATATATCCTGATTCTCAAATATGTGCATAATTCCCCAACCCATATGCAACATATGAAGGAAAAATTTCACTGGATCAGTTCTCACAATAAATAAGAATGCATGTATTTGCTGGGGAGAAAGAAGTAATGAATTTGAAAGATATCATCCAGTCTTGAAGGAGTCATGTTTTACACATATAATAACTACATATTATTTATCATTTTGCTGTTTTGATGTCTTTGTTTTAGGGTTTTGAAGTTCAGAGTCAGCCTACAAAAGTTAGAATAAGGCTTTGAAAACTGTTTCCAAAATCACCCCAGGAAAGCTGTTGAGTCACAGCGAACACACCTTTTCACCTTTTCACCAATCAGGATAAGTCAGCTTGACTGATTCACTGTCTGACTACTGGGCAAAATATAAATCATGTAGGAAAATGTCAGTTGAAATGTTACTGCACTTTAAGGTCATCTGTTGAATCTTCAGTGTGTGTCTGTATCATCTTCAAAAACCCCCAACATTAAAAGACAGTCACAAAACAACGAACATTTACTCTCCACTTTTTCTCTTTAGAAATGTATAAGGTGCATCATATTCAAATCCATGTCAGAACCAGTATAGTAAAGTTTAATGCATGAAACTAAGAAAGGGAACATTTTGCTATGTCTGTACATCAGGGAGAAATCAAATTAGGAAAAATAGAGCTCCCCCTCACTGCCCTCAAAACAAATAAAAAGCAAAAGAAAAAAATCTTTTAACAGAAAAAGACTCGCAGACTTAGGGAAAGAACTTATGGTTGCCCAGGGGAAGGGATAGTTAGAGAGCTTGAGATGCCATGTTCACACTGCCATATTTACAATGGATAACAGCAAGGGCCTACCCTACTGCCCAGGGAACTAGGTTCATTGTTCTGTGCCAGCTTAGATAAGAGGTGATTTGGGGGGAGAATAGATACATGTATATATATAGGGCTGAGTCCCTTCACTGTTCACCTGAAGCTATCACAATATTGTCAAGCAGCTATACGCCAGTACAAAACAAAAAGCTTAAAAAATAAAATAAGGGAAAATGTAAGAATTCTATAGACAGGGCGAAGAGGAGGACTCTAAATGATGAAATTAGCAGATATAAAAATAATGTCAGTTACCCTGGTGGTCATTTTTTTTTCCCATAAGAACAGCTCAAATACTTTTTTAATCTAAGAGATTTATCATCTGAATTAGCAACAATTCAAAATACTGTTTCCTAAATATTTTCCATATTATCAAGAGTTTCCATTTCAACAATATGTTATCACATTATATTTAGCCACTGAAGCTTGTACTATATGGAAGGCAGGCTAACGACAGAGTCTGAAATAATTTTCAAAAAAATTCAATATCAAGTTTATGTTCTACTATCTTATAAAATAAAAATGAGGCAGAAATTAATGTAGATGGTAATTAATACCCAAATGAAATAGCAACTCAATGTGATAAAGGGAAATAGTGGCAATTATTACAGCTAACATTGTGGAAACCTGAGTGTGTGATGCTTCCTGACACTTTCTACCACAGCAAATTTAAGGAGCAATTATAACAGCTTATCAAGCAAGCAAGCATGTGCTGAACTTCTGTATACAATATTATATGCACTGTTGAATGGCATTAAAATGTAGAAGTTGAAAATATTTGGACTTTTACAAAGCTCCAAACTTTAAAACTACACTAATGCAACAATAGAAAGTAGTTGACTAGGTCTTAAAGCCATTAAAGTAGAAAATCTACTCTTGTAAAGATAAGAAATGAACCACTGGTGTTCATTGACTCTTGCCAACATGTGAATGCAATCCCCAAAAGGGGAAGGAATTTGTGTTACTCAACACTGGGTCCTCAATATTGAGATGACTTCCTGGCACACCATAGGGACACAACAACTATGTGTTGAATGAAGATGTACATCTAGAGTTGAGAACCAAATCACATGAACAATGATGCCTGGTGACTCAACTCTGAAACAGGCCAAAGTGAAAGGAAACACTCTGAATGTGACCAAAATGACACTGAATGAAAAGAATCATAAGTTACAAATGCCTCACAAAGACTTCTATCTCCAAACCCACATTATAAGATACTTATGATCTATACACAAATCACTAAACTGATGGCTAACTATATAGATTAGTTTAGTAGGGCTGCTATGACAAAGTACTATGGACTGGGTGGCTTAAAGAAATTTATTTCCTCACAGTTCTGAAGGCTAGAAGGACAAGATCTAGGTGTCAGCAGAGTTGGTTTCTTCCTCAGCCTCCCTCTTGCCTTGTAGATGGTCTTCCTCTACGAGTTTTCTTCCTGTGGTCATCCCTCTGGACATGTCTGTGTCCTAATCTCTTCTTTGCATACAGATAGCAATCATATTGGATTTGTGCCTTCCTTAATTACCTGTTAAATGACACTATCTTTAAATGCTGTCATATACTGAGGCTCTGAGGGTTAGGATTTCAAAATATGAATTTTAGATTGACACTATTCAGCCCATAGCACTTTATGGAACACAAGATGGAGTATGGTTACATGAGAAATTAACTATATGTACAAAATCGTAGAATGCAGCTACTGCTGCTGCTAAGTCACTTCAGTCGTGTCCGACTCTGTGTGACCTCATAGATGGCAGCCCATCAGGCTCCTCTGTCTCTGGGATTCTCCAGGCAAGAACACTGGAGTGGGTTGCCATTTCCTTCTCCAATGCATGAAATTGAAAAGTGAAAGTGAAGTCGCTCAGTCATGTCGGACTCTTCATGATCCTAGGGATTGCAGACTACCAGGTAGAATACCAACAATTTAAAGAGGTGAATCATTTACTCAAGTTTCTAATGGTCAAACAAATGAATGGAAACATAACAAGAGGCAATGTGCAATGATAGCAGCAGAATTAATTATATTCACAGTGTTGAGGAGACTGGGGTTTGGGAGATATATTCAACATAAACATAAAACGTACCAGTAAACATTTGCTCAAGTAAGTGTCTTTTGTTGTTTGTTTGTTTTAGGTCTGTAGTTTCTTAATAAGAGTTCTAAAAGTCTTAAAGAGCTAATATTTCTAGAAGAAATGATCAGTCTTCTTAGCCAAGATAAGTCTGCTGCTGCTGCTGCTAAGTCGCTTCAGTCATGTCCGACTCTGTGCGACCCCACAGACGGCAGCCCACCAGGCTCCCCTGTCCCTGGGATTCTCCAGGCAAGAACACTGGAGTGGGTTGCCATTTCCTTCTCCAATGCAAGAAAGTGAAAGGTGGAAGTGAAGTTGCTCAGTTGTGTCCAACTCTTAGTGACCCCATGGCTGCAGCCTACCAGGCTCCTCCATCCATGGGATTTTCCAGGCAAGAGTACTGGAGTGGGGTGCCATTGCCTTCTCTGCAAGATAAGTCTACTATATTGCTTATCCTCATAAATTCATATCTACAATAATTAATTTGGCAGATGGTTAATACAGTGGAAACTCACGATAATATTGACTTGGTCAAAAAGTCTGTTTGAGTTTTTCTGTAACATCTTACTTAAAATCCTGAACAACATTCCTGGCCAACCCAATATATCAGGATTTTAAGGAATTTGGTGGGTTTGTTTTGAATCGCCAGAGAATTTGGTACTGCATTGCATACACAAAAAGAGTCTCATAAAGTTGTGTGATGTGAACTCTAGTATATATGAGGTAAGTCGGTGATAATTGTAAGGAGACCAAAGCTAATATATAATGAAAGAAAAAGTCAGGCTTTGTTGATTTTATATATACACTCTAAGTCTAGAAACTATGTTTTCATTTTCCAATTTTTGTCAATTTATTTGAGGGTGATTGGAGCTTTTAGGTACTAAGCTCAGTCATGTCAAATAAAAAAATACTTCATATTTAGACTAATTTAATTATCCCAAAATATTACATGATAACATGATACCTATTTGCTAGATTTCTTTGTCTGGATGGTTGTTTTTAGAGAAAACATAAAGAAATTCCAAAGGTCTTATGGTGAACAAACAAGAAGGTCAAGGGGACTTTTCTAGACAAAGAATAAACAATTTCTGAAGATAAAGAGTAGTCAGAGAGTGAAATAGACAAAATGTCTCATCTTGATTCATGAAAAGGTGAAAAGGCATGTCTTTGTTGATCAACGTCTTCCCTAAAGTGACTTTTAAATACTACTGTAATTTTTTAGGTTGACCCAGAAGTAGAAAATTCTAAAAGAAGGAACCACAAAACTTATGTGAACACTGTTTTATTATTTTCCCTTAAACATCTATTTTTTAAAAAGGTGGAATATTCAGTGGCTGAATCCTTTTTAGTCCTATCATGTTCCTGAGCAAACAAGTAAAAGTGTTAGGTGCTCAGTCATGTCTGACTCTTTAGCCCACCAGCCTCCTCTGTCCATGGAATTCTCCAGGCAAGAATATTGGAGTGGGTAGCTATTCCCTTCTCCAAGAGATCTTCCCAACCCAGGGATTGAATCCTGGTCTCTGGCATTGCAGGTATTCTTTACTGTCTGAGCCAACAGGGAAGTCTCTCCCTGAGTAAGGACCTAATCAAATGCTAGATTTTCTTTTTTTGCTCAAGTCAACATATGAAACCTGGAAAACAAAATTTCTGTATTGACTCAAATGGTGAATACATATTTTGGTGTTTTTTGACCCTACTCTTTCATGCATTTCCTCAAATGATGATTTGGGGGAGCTAAATTGATAGTCAGGCTTCTGGGATTAATCCAGAAGAGAAGAATTTCCATCACCTTTGTTGTATAAAGCATTTTACTTTTTTCATGGGGACACTCAGAAGCCTTTGAAACTAGAAACAAACTTTTTGGACTGAGAGGTGGGAAATGAATTGGGAAGCTTCTGTTTATGAGCTAGATTTAAAGTGCTCAGTTCTGAAGGCCAGTAAGATGGATTAAGGTGAATGAGGATAGATGTTCCTACTACTTGTAATAGTTAGGTCTTACCTTCTGAGTTCTTTTTAAGAACCTAGATTTAGTCCCTAATTATATACCTAAGAGAGTTCAGCGGAGAAGGCAATGGCAACCCACTCCAGTTCTCTTGCCTGGAAAATCCCATGGACAGAGGAGCCTGGGAGACTACAGTCCACGGGGTTGCGAAGAGTCGGACATGACTGAGTGACTTCACTTTCACTTTTCACTTTCATGCACTGGGGAAGAAAATGGCAACCCACTCCAGTATTCTTGCCTAGAGAATCCCAGGGACAGAGGAGCCTGGTGGGCTACTGCCTATGGGGTCGCACAGAGTTGGACACAACTGAAGTGACTTAGTAGCAGCAGCAAGAGAGTTCAGAGCCAAAGTAATTCTGAGTCTAAACAAAAATGAGCTGCCAAAGTGACACAGGAACCCAATTTTTCACAAGAACTTGGGCTTGCAGCATAAAAATTTCTTGGGAAGTGGAGTTCCTAATCCTCAATTGAACCTCAGCCCAGTAAATCAAACATCTCTACACACTTGGGCTACTTAAGTAGGATCCACCTAAAACAATGAATTAAACTAAAACTCTTCTGAAATAATATTTATTCATTAACCAGTTAGTTAGGAATTTTGAGAACTTGTTTGAATAGAACACAAAACCATTAACTCTTAATGGGAGGATGTGAGAGGGATGTGTTAACATAAAATGTCTGGAAATCTTAGAGTCATCTTTGGCACCTCTATTTCTCTCACATTCCGTGTCTAATTCATCAAGAAATATTGGTCTATTTTCAAAATATATCTGAAATCTGACCACTTCTCACTACATCCACAGTGACTACCCTAGCACTTGCCACCACCATCAGCAGTAGCCTCCCCACCATCAGCAGTAGCCTCCCAACTGGCATTCCTGCTCTCTTCCTTCTTATCCTAGAGTCTATTTTCATCTAAGAAAGCAAAAATAAAAGTCAGATTTCATCAATCTTCTGCTCAAAACCCTGTAAAACATTTCTGTTTCAACCAGAGGTAAAGCCAAAGTATTCATGATAGCCCATATAAGTGAAAGAAAGTGAAGTCACTCAGTCATGTCTGACTCTTTGCAACACCATGGACTGTAGCCCAGCAGGCTCCTCCATCCATGGGATTTTCCAGGCAAGAATACTGGAGTGGGGTGCCATTTTCTTCTCCAGGAGATCTTCTCAACCCAGGGATTGAACCCGGGTCTCCCTCATTGTAGGCAAATGCTTTACTGTCTGAGCCATCAGGGAAGATGCCCATGAAGCCCTCTATGATTTAGTCTCCATGACCTCTCTGACCTTTTCCTAATGAATGTTCCCACTCATTCTCCTGAGCTCCAATCACACTGGCCTCCTTGCTCTCTAAAACATGTCAAACATGCTATCTGCTTAGAGGTCTGTTCCTTCTGTCTGAAATTTTCTTCTCCCAAATCCATTTGTCTAATTCACTTACTTCCTTGAGATCTTCATTCAAACTCTTCTCCTCAATGAAGCTTACCTTGATTACTGCAACCCCACCACTCCACCAAGGCCTTTGTAACATTACTTACTCTACTTTTCTCCTTGATAGTGCTTATTTTCTATATGCTACATATTTTACTCATTTATTTTCCTTATGCTTTGTCTCCCACTACTAGAATATAAGCTCCTTAAGACAGTAATCTTTTTTAAAAAAATTATCTTTAATTGGAGGATAATTGCTTTACAAGATTTTTTTTTTTGCCATTTATCAACAGTTATACCTATGAATCAGCCATAGGTATATGTATGTCCCCTTCTTTAGCCTCCCTCCCATCTAACTACTCTGATTACTTTGAACAGTGGCTAGCACAGAATAGACACTCAACAAATATTGAATGACTGACTGAAGGAAAAATAGATGATTCTGATGGAGATGGTAAAACCATGTGATATGAAGAAAGGTTTGGGGAAGCACTATGTCTGTGGAGCCCATCAAGCCTTCCAGGGGGTAGTATATTCATTTTTCAGAGTAATCCAGAGAATTTAAGTCATTTGTCCAAGGTCATTCTGATAATTCCAGAGTAATATTTCCACCTATGTCAGTAAGATTCCAAGTCAGTTTGTTACATGTCAGATGGTGCTAGGAGAAAGTTACTTAAGATAAAGTTTATTAAAGGAAACCCAGAAGAGGTGATGTAATATGGTACCTAAAATACTATTCTACGTAGAACTAGGACCCCCCTGAAGAGATACATTTGTCAAGGTAGAGAAGAGAGACTCCTAAATAGATTTTCAGGGAAAAGACTGTAAATCCAGGTAATTTGGGCTCACTGGCCACTACTAAATATCAATCTGGAGAGTCCAGAGCTTCTCCTCAAGAATGACTTCCTGTCTGCAGTCACTGTCTGCAGAATAACCTCTTGAGGAGGAGCTTTCTTCACCTTATTCTGCCTTGACCGAAATCTTTGGAGAAACTTAGAGTTGAGATACCGTTTACAGGAATTCCTTGAAGTCCCAAATAGGATTCAGACTTCAAATAGCTTGTCAAAAATTATCCTTCATCAAAGAAGGGAGTACTTGGCTCATCTCTAATGGAATTTGATCTTCTTTAAGGGCTGACAAGAGCTTCCCAAGTGGTTCAGTGATAAAGAATCTCCCTGCAATTCAGGAGATGCAGGAGACACTGTGAGATCTTCCCTGTGTAGGGAGGATCCCATGGAGGAGTGCATGGCAACCCATACCAGCATTCCGGCCAGGCAAATCCCATGGACAGAGGAGCCTGGTGGGCTACAGTCCATGGAGTCACAACCATCTCATCTTCTGTTATCCCCTTCTCCTCCTGCTCTCAACCTTTCCCAGCATCCTGGTCTTTTCCAATCAGTTGACTTTTCACATCAGGTTGCTATAATATTGGAGCTTCAGCATCAGTCCTTCCAATGAATATTCAGGGTTGATTTCCCTTAGGATTGACTGGTTTGATCTCCTTCCTGTCCAAGGGACTCTCAAGAGTCTTCTCCAGCATCATAATTCAAAGCATCAATTCTTCAGTGCTCAGCCTTCTTTATGGTCCAACTCTCACATTCATACATGACTTCTGGAAAAACCATCACTTTGACTATGTGTACCTTTGTTGGCAATGTGATGTCTCTACTTTTTAATACACTGTCTAGGTTTGTCATAAGTATTCTTCTAAAGAGCAAGTGTCTTTTAACTTCCAGTTACTGTCTGCAGTGATTTTGGAGCCCAAGAAAATAAAATCTGTCACTATTCCACATTTTCCCCATTTATGTGTTATGAAGTGATGGGACCAGATGCCATGATCTTTGTTTTTTGAATGTTGAGTTTTAAGTCAGCTTTTTCACTCTCCTCTTTCACCCTCATCAAGAGGCTCTTTAGTTCCTCTTTGATTTCTGCCATTAGAGTGGTCACTGGAGAAGAGAATGGCAAACCACTTCAGCATTCTTGCCTCAAGAATCTCATGAACATTATAAAAAGGTACTTTTTAATGGAATGACTAAAAAATTGGTTATTTCGATCTTCTAAAAATATCTACCTTGACTATGCTTAACTCTCAGAGATAACAAGCCAAAGTTAGATTGGGTGGGAACTAACAAGTCATATTAAAAATTTTGAACTTCACCCTGAAGAAAAAGAAACACTGAAATGTTTTGAGCAGAAAATTGATATGATTAAATGTGTTAAAAATATCACATTGACTGAAGAATGGAAAATGTATTAGGAAGGCTTAGAGAAGGACCCATGTGAAGGGAATAGTACTGTTTGGAATTATATTGTAATGGTCCACATGAGAGGTGACCTGATCCAGTGTAGAAGCTGTGAGAATGGAAGTAAATGTATAGATTAGAAAGATATTTAGGAGATAGAAAGCATTAGATTCCTTGTGAAGATGGCAGTGAACATAACTGAGTAAAGAAATCAAATAGTAAAGGTGGCATATAAAATATTAATTTTTGGTTATAACTTAGCTTGTTTGCAACTTTTTTTTCTTCAGGCTCTGTACTAATATTTGAACTGTATAGATGAGTTCCTATTATTAAACAATATTGCCTTTAAAGTTGTTCAATTATAACATTTATTTCAATACACATATAATGGGTCACTAATATAAGCAAGGTGTTTAAATAAAATCTTATTCCATAACATGGATAACATACCTGCTTATTTAGAAGCAGAAAATAGGTATATGTTCTACTTGCTAGTGTCTCAAATTAAACAACAAATCCAGCTCTTCATAATGAGCCAACAAGAGCAACGGGAATTCTTATGAAGTGAGCATTCCTCTAAAATTTAGATTTATCAATAAGTTAAAATATCCATTGATAAAATTAAATGATTCTGGTCCATATATTTTTCCATTGTTACAATTATTTTTTCCAATGTTATAACTAACACTCTGTACCTTGTTAACCTCCTGACAAAGTAGATGTAGGTTTCACAACCAACACAATACTGTACCATTCGGGGTTACTAACTTCATCCATGTTAGAAGTTGTAGTTCTCCTGCATAATGGTTCTGCTGATTCTCTTCTTAAAAGGTTTTCTGCCATAGAGTAGTTTCGAGAGAGAGCACCAGTTAATTGTGAAACCAGAGGATGATATTTTCCCTCCCCTCAAGGTCTTTTTTCTCCCTTCTTCTGTGCTTCATTTTTGCCCAAAGTGAGAATATACATAAATGAAAACAACCTCCATGCATTAGGTATCCATTGAACAGCCCTACTTTCTGTCAGAGCATTTAGCTAAGATATAAATCTAAGAACAAGGTGAACACTGCATTTTGTTATGCAGTCGCTGTCTAATTTTCACATAGACCATTTTCAAGTCCAAGTGATATTCATATCACCTTTGCTTTTATTCACATTTATCATTATAAAAGGAAAGTAGGAATTTTAAGGTGTTGGTTTCACAGAGGGAAGAGGTGTTGTGAAGCCTTATTATCTTTGTATATGCTAATATATCAAACACTTTACTCCATCCAACATTAAGAAATCTAGAAGTAATGTCTGTTCAAGTTGAGTGGAGACTAAAGTTTCACCTTCAAACAATAATTTTATCTCATCCAAAACTTGAAATAAATCTTAGTAATGCCCTCAGTCCCTACAACAAATTAGCTCACTTTAGAAAACCAACTAAATATAAAACAGCTGTGTGCACATCATTCTGCTTGATTTTACATTTCAGTCCATAATATGAGTAGCCTTGTATGCATACTGAATAATCCAAACCCAGAGGGTTGTTTGGATGGTAGCTGATAGATTTATATTATATTGATTGAGAAAGTTTGAGAAAAGTAGCTCCCCAAACTACAGTAATGAGAAACAACCATAATGTTGTGTATCAATGACTGCTTAGCTACAAAGGAAATATTGCTTCACCGACCTAATTCACCCTGGTACTAAAATGAATGTTTACTTCAAATGGACAAATTAAGGAGTACTGGCTTTCAGGACAAGGCTGCAAATGATTTCTTTGAGAATCAGAGAGCAATATTTCTGAATGCCAATTTATTTCAAAAGTAAACTGATATCATTTCCAGGTACCATCTAGATCTCACTTGACTGGGATTTGGATGTCTATTTCACTTGATTTTAGTCCTTGATTTTTAGCAGTGACATCACACTTTTAAAATCAGATTGGAAGAAGGGCTGTTTATTTACAGAGCACAGTTAATCATGTCTTTTGCAACCATAGCATCTATTTATAGTGCTTGGTATATAATAGATGCTTAATACATTTTCATTTACATCCATCAAGCAATCCTTCAGTATAAAAAAATACCACAATCTGGGAGAAGAGTGAAGATTGGCAAAATAGATGAAGGGAAGTAAAAAGTACAAACTTTCAGTTGTAAAATCAGAATAAGTCATGGGATGGTAATATATAGCATAAGGAATGTAGTCAATAATATTTCAATCACTTTGTATGGTCACAGATGGTTACGTACTAGACTTATCTAGGTGATCAAATCATAGTGTATATAAGTGTCACATCAGTATGTTATATATCTGAAATTAACATAATAGTGTATATCAACAATGATTCAAATTAAAAAAAAGATACCTGAATTTACAAAATACATGATAAATTTGAGGAATACTTATACCTAACAGAAGAATTCTATGAGTAAAGCACTCAGTAGTTGAAAAAAAAAAATGCAACCTGAAAATCAGAGCAAGGCAATGCTTTACTAGTCATATGACCATGGGCAAACTAGGTAGCCTTTGTGTGCCTCAGTTTCCTCATCTGTGACATAGAGCTGTTAGCATATAAATAATAATTAGAATAATACCTGACATATGTAAGCATTAAATTAGTAGCAAAGAATCAGACACGACTGAGCGACCTTTACTTCATTTATTGTTATGATAGGGCTTCCCCTGTGGCTTAGCGGTAAAAAATCCACCTGCCAATGCAGGAGACGCAGCAGGAGCCACAGGTTCAACCCTTGGGTGGGGAAGATCCCCTGAAGGAGGAAATGGCAACCTACTCCAATATTCTTGCCTGGAAAATCCCATGGACAGAAGAGCCTAGCGGGTTACAGTCCATGCGGTCACAAAAGAGCAGATGAGTTAGTGACTGACCACACAAACACACATTATAATGATAAAAATGATGCACAAATATCTCATTCTAATGTCTAATACAGTCATGTATTAATCAGAGCCTAAGCAGGAAAAGAGAAACAATTCTGAGTACCCAAAACAAAGGGAATCTAACACAGCTCATAAAAACTCTCTGAGAGGCCAACAGAGAATGGTGAAGCAATCAAGAAATGAACATGAACAGGAATTTGCTGCAGTGACTGGAATGAACATAAACAGGAATTTGCTACAGTAACTGGACAATAAAGCCAAGGGAAGTGCAGAGGTAACCAGAACTGGAACCAAGGGTCAGAGCTATGAGAAGAACCTGGAACCACAGCAGGCTTCTATAAAAGGGAGCTGGTGTTAGGGACACCAAGAAGGAGGGAGAAGAGTATCATGACTTCACCTTCCTGTCCTCTGATATCTTACCAGGAGCTTTCATAGTTCAAGCCATATAAAAGCAAGTTAACAAAAGAAACTTGGAAATGCCACCTGTAGGGGTCAGCCCATCGTGACACAGAGCAGAGCCGGGTGGTGTGAGGGATGGATTTGAGACCCAATAGGCCAAGGACTTGGACAATCCCACACTGATTGTTCCCTTGAATTATTGCTTTCCAAGTCTTTCTCACTAGACTGTAAATATCTTTGACAATAGAGCCTGGGTATCATTTCTTTTTCTATTTTTGACCCTCTCCTCTTGTCAATGCTGTGCTTTGTTCATTATGGGTGTTCAGTTATAAGTATTGGTGAAAATTTTTCACTTAGATTTGAATCTCTTGCTTCTGGTATATAATTAGTTTTCTCCCCCCTATGCAAATAGAAGATAAGAATCAATTATGACCGCTTTTCTTATGCAAGATATGCTTTTTTTTTTTCTACAATGCAAAGGTGATGGCCTTCTACCAAAGATGTATATCTGCACTGATAAGAATGAGCAACATATGCAAACTGGCAGTTTGAAGTCCTTTGTTTAGAAATCCTGCTTATTTGTTTAACTCCTAATTTACTCGGGGGCAGGGGAGGAGGGGAAGACTTCTGAAACAAAGCCAAAGAATTTCATAACTGACATATCCAACTGCAGTAGCTCTCACGCTTGTCATTTTGCAGCCAACAGTAAGAAATACATTTTATATCATGACCCAGCACACACAGAGACACACACACACATAACTGAAACAGAAGTTTGAAAATGTGCAGTAAACCCTATTCCAAATTATTTTTAAAATGCTGGTCAAACTCATTACACTGATTTCACGACCCACAAGTGGGTTGCAATCCAGAATCTACAAAAACACAAGTCTAATACGATCATACCCTTGGCAGAGATTGGAAATACATGTCATCATAGCTTCCCATTCTCTCCTTTGGTAGAGGTAACAAAGAGGGTCAGAACCCCCTCTGAACCAGAGCTCCAAGGCTCAGAGTAAAGGCACTGGCACCCCCCCCATCACCACTCACCTACCCACCCACCATTGGTCCCAGTCATCAGCTCTAAGCAATTTGTTTAAGTGAAGAGTCTGTCCTTAAGCCGGATGGAAGAAAACACTGAAAATAACATTTAATTATGTTTTAGCCATGACATTTCTTAGGGTCTAAAGCCCTTTAACCATTCTCTGTGGGTCCTAAAATTTTCTTTTTATGATTAACACAGCAAAGCACAGTCTGGCCCAGATCGGAGAAGCATTTTTTATTCTGTTAGATCCTGAAACAAAAAGTAAAAGTACAAGAAGTCACAGTAGAAAATAAGCTGAATGCAATTTGGCAATGTGCTATTATTAAAAAACAATAAGGCTGCCATTATGGTAAAATCAAGGACTTTTCTTTTCTTAATATCACCTCAGAGTTTCTGGTGGTTAAAAAAAAATCACATTTTCAAGAAGTTCTGTTTTCTTCCAAACTTTAGGATTTCTATCAAGATGTCTGAAAACAAAACATTTTTGTTCCTGAAATACAGCTGGCAAACGAGAATATTATACACAATTGGCCGTATGTCAAAAGATACATAGAGCATAATGCATTTTTATGGCTTTTAAATAGGGTACTTAATTAAATGAAGAAGCCAACAATATTCAGGAATATGAATGTAACTGCCTGCTACAGGATATTTTGCAAACTTCATGAATTCTCAGGCAAATTTTGTAGTAGAGTTTTAGTGTTGCAACACAATTATCCATTCCTCATTTCCACCCCAGTCCACATAGTAAATATAGTCATTCTAACCACAGTGTTGGGATGATATACAATTCACAGTAGACAAATTCATCCCATAGGCACATGCTCACTACTTCAGTGACCTTTATCTGAGTATAAAATTTGACATACTGTCTTCAAGACAAAGTCAACTCCTGAAATAGTTATGCTTATGGAAAGGATGGATAAAGGGCATGAAGATGATCTAAAAAATTCATTTATTTCTCTCTTTGGAATACAATTGAAAGATACCTGAAAAATAAAGTGCATAGCTATGGGAAACAGCACTGCATAGCTTGGGGTGTGGAGTCTGGTTCTAATTCTAGTCTCATTTAATCATACACTTTGGTAAAATTGCTTAACTTCACTGACTCTCATTTTCCTCATCAGTAAAGTGACGCTAATTGTAGACTATAACTCACAGAGCTGTTGCCAAGATTCAGTGAAATTATATTTGGACCTGGGCTGAGTTCAGTGCCTGACATGGAAAGCTCTCAATAGATGGTGTGAACAATAAATATACATGCCATAACTGGGACAACAATGATGATATACGTATATTTTTTGCTCGAAGCCCAGGCTTGAGTTTTCTGTCCTGTCACATGATTGTTGGTAGCCTGAGACTCTGCTGTGCATGTTACTAAGAATCAAATACATACTCATATTTATATAAGATTGAGGTGCAACCATTTCATTCATAGAAATTTAGCTGGAAAATCTTATCTTCACCAAATAACTAGTCACGTTTTGAAAATAGTTTGATGGTGAAGGTGAATGACAAAGAAATGACACATCCATTTTCTTCTCTATCCATCCTTTCCTGACACGCTCAGTTATCCAGTGCCATTCTCTGGCACCCTGTCACGATGCGAGCTGTAAAACAAGAGCACACCGCTCCTGTGGGGAAAGCCCAGTGGCGATCATGCTGAAGTGCCATATGTGAAGATGATATAAAATCAAATTTAGGCAGGACAAAGCAAACAGTGACTGTCACCTCATGCAGTGCAGTCAATGAAAAGGCCATTAAAATCTATGAATTAGTCCCTAAACTCTCACGCTGTGCAGATGAAATAAATTTCCTTCTTGAAAGAGCCGGATCCAAGAGTGTTGATCCAAACACCAAAGTCAGCTTCTAAATGTGTGCAGCAATTCAACTCTAGTGGGAACGGAATTTGAGCAACAATTCTTCCAGAGGCGTATAATGCAATAGAATCTGCTCATCCACCTGCTTCCGCACAGGAGGGGAGTAGCCGGGAGGTAACGACCAATGATCTTACCTGAAAATCGCTTACGGTAGTTTTGAGAACAGAGAAACATTGCTATGTCTGTCAGGACCACTCTCCACCACACACTTAGCTGTCACAAGACATTCTGGACCTGTGTGGTAAACACAGTTATCTGAGGGAGAGGTGGAAGCCATATGGTTTCCTCACATGCGGGAGGAACGCCATGCTGCCACGTGGGCTGGCATCATGGCGGCGGTTCTTGCTGTAGAAGAGACCTTGCAGTTACTGATTGCGAAGTTCCTCTGCTTTGAGTTAAACGGAAGGGCATTAGAAGGAACTAAACAATATATTTGAAGTCGCTTCCAGAATATCTTGAATAGGACATAACGTAAAACTTGCTGTGAATGAAAGTGTTTTATGTTTTCTACAATTTGTGACCAAATCATAGTTCTTTGTATATTTAACAGCTGAACAGTAAATAGGAAGCTAAAAGGTATGGCAAATAGATTCATGGTGAAAATGATTATACTAAAAAAGATAAATTACTCAATGTTATGATTATACTAAAAAAGATAAATTACTCAATGTTATACTAAAATAAGGGAGAAGGCAATGGCACCCCACTCCAGTACTCTTGCCTGGAAACTCCACGGACGGAGGAGCCTGGTGGGCTGCAGTCCATGGGGTCGCTGAGGGTCGGACACGACTTCACTTTCACTTTTCACTTTCATGCACTGGAGAAGGAAATGGCAACCCACTCCAGTGTTCTTGCCTGGAGAATCTCAGAGACGGGGAGCCTGGTGGGCTGCAGTCTCTGGGGTCGCACAGAGCCGGACACGACTGGACTGACTTAGCAGCAGCAGCAGCAGACTAAAATAAACACTACAACTCTGCTGATAATATAGCACTTTTGAAAAAGAAACAATACTGTTGTGATAATAAATAACAAAAGGAGTTGGCAATTTATTAAGTGGTAAACTCTAGCATATAAATTTAATGTATGAGTCTTTTTCTGCTTATTCAATATTTGTATAAATTCGTTTCAAATGTTGATATTTATGTTTTAGATTAGCAAGGTATTAATTTTTTGTATGATATATGGGCAGACCAAATGTAATTTTTTAAAATATTAAGATACTTATTTTGCTCCAGCTCACACTGATTTTGCAAAGTAATTTTCTAAGTGATTCTGAAAAACATTAATGGTCCTTTATTGATTCTCTCAATCTCATTTCAAAATTAGAACTTCTCTTCCTTAGTGCATATCCTCTTATGATGCTCTACTACATTTTGCCTTAGCGTTAATCTCTGATTTAACATGGGAATTATATCTATCACTGACAGTGTAATTTAGTATCTGTGACAGTACCATCTGCTAGAATTTGAATTCTATCTGCTAAAATTTCAATTCTCTTCTATCATACTGAAATGAACACCTGTCAATTAGGTTCTAGACTTGGAACCAGGGATTCATTCAAAATCTCATTGCACAACTCTCCAGTGATGACAAACAGACTGTATTTATTGGAATGAATCAGTGGTAAAATCCCATTATCAGTTCCCTAAAGTAATTTGTGTGTGCACATACTCAGTCATCTCTGATTCTTTGTGACTCCATGAACTGTAGTGACCCACAAGGCTCCTCTGTCCATGAGATTCTCCAGGCAAGAAGCTGGAGGGGGTTGCCATTTCCTTCTCCAGGGGATCTTCCCGACCCAGGGAATGAACCCACGTCTCCTGCATTGGCAGCTGGATTCTTTACCACTTAGCCACCCATTACCCTTTTTAAATGGATTTCTAATTTCTTCATTTTTTAGACAAAATGGCTATTTGTCTAGAAATTGAATGCAGCTGATATTATTATTTGGTAAGCAGCTATAGAAACTGAGGCCAGTTGATTTTAAGAGACAGATTGGAGAAAGTGCCATAAGTTTTTTGATCACCTTCACTGCCTATGTACGTTTCTGCTTGGGCTGCTCTTAAAATGCAGGTCCAGGAACTGAATACTAGTCTTCTATATCAAGCATTACATCACCTGCGGCAACTGCACTATCCCACAGGGACCTTGGGTATTACTAAGAAATTTCATTCCTTATTTCACACTCCCTTACACCTTTTGGCACCAGGAGTTTACATTTGCAAATTTTTATATCCTGATGATTGTAAATTGTTCTTTCCTTTTCACTCCTTCACCCAGTGGTTCACCCATTTCTATTCTTCAAGGAAGGGAAAGAGCCTTCATCTCCAGCAGGCCTTTATTTTGTTCTCTCTGACTTTGAAACAAATTACTGCCACTTTCTTTAATCTTCCAGGTGATTGCTCCAACACAGAATGGGACAATACATTTATTTAAACACTAAAGTCAGACACTAACTCACGTTCTGTACAAGATATTCCATTTTTTCAAATTTTAGCCATAGAATATTCTAAGGTAATTTGGGAAATATGACTCCCTTCTAATAACACAGTAGCTCAATGTCAGTGATCATAAACTACTTCAAAAGAAAAAAAAATTGCTAGCAAGTTCTGCTTGAAATTATAAAGGGAATATTTGTATAAAATCAAGAAGTGAAGTTATGTCAGTTCCTAAAAGCAGATTTTTGGGTTTGAAGGTGGTAGTACTTTAAAGCTTAACCTTCAAAACTCTCCTACGTGCTAGATTAAAAAAAAAATTAAGCTTAAAGAAAAATAACTGAAAGAAGCAGCACTTTCTTGCCAAGATCATTTGAGACTTTTTTATTCAAAATAATTAAAATGTTTTCTTCTGTTCCACAGGCTGCTTATTTTGACATAGCAGTATTCTTGTGTTTTGGAATAACTTACTTAAAAATAGACACAAAGTCACTTGAAAAAAAAGCACTGGCTTTTTGTGAATGAATTAATTTCTAATTTAGTTTGGATTTCTGTGATGCTGCTGACTGACAACTAATAAAATGATCAGGGACCAAGATGTCTGTTTGCATCACATAAAACTCTGAAAGTGAGGCTTCACATAATTTGAACACTGTGTTTGACCTTTTGTGTAGTGCTGTACTTGGCTGCTCGGTTGTGTCCGACTCTTTGCAACCCCATGAACTGCAGCATGCCAGGCTCCTCTGCCCATGGGGATTCTCCAAGCAAGAATACTGGAGTGGGTTGCCATGTCTTCCTCCAGAGGATCTTTCCAACCCAGGGATCGAACCCAGGTCTCCCACATTGCTGATGGATTCTTTACCAGCTGAGCTACCCTAATAAAATTCATCTTTCATTTAATGTATTTTTTACATCCCACCTTAGTTTTCCTTTCTCTGACTCTCAAAAAAAAATCCAGAAAACACTTTTTTTCCAGGTACTTATGCCTAGAAAACGTTGAATCATTAATCCCTTTCCTTCTTCTTCACTGAAATTACTAAAATTACCTATAGAAAAGAAAGACTTTGCTTTTCTTAAAAATAAAGATCATTATATAAATAATTACTATTTTCATGATTCTACCATTTAACTCTGAGATACTTGCTTTTTCTTCTATTTCCCATCCTTCTATCTCCCTATTGTTTCCCGTGCTTGCTGCTTCATGTATTCTTTACCTTCTCTTCCTTTCATCTTCCTGTCTGGTTAATTCAGCTGTAAATTTATATGAGAACACATTTTCCTGAGTCACAAAGAAACAAATGGTTTGCAAATTGGTAGATATCTGGGGCTTGCTTGCACGGCAAATGTATAAACAAAATACAGAATCAATGCAATGGGGAAGGACAAAGAAAAAGACAGAGCATCCATTCATCCTCTAACTTTTAACTGGTTACATGAAGATACAACAAAGACACGAGCTGTATCACTGGTACATCCTTTAGACAGAACCCAGACAGAGTAGAGGAAGTTACTCTAGTGTAAGAAAGCCCAGTTATTAATGTTTTGTGCATAATAGATTTATAGGAAGTAAAGGGGAGATCTCAGAACCACGTGTATTAATTTTCCTGGCATACAGTTAGTAGATTTCTTGGGACAGCAAAAAGGGGCAGAAAATGAGCTTTAGTTGAGTTGCTGGGATCTTCCTTGTCTTAGAATCAGTGCCCTCAAATTTCCTACAGTGACCCACACCCCAGGTAACAGTAAGCTTCTTTTAAGCCACTGTCTACCAATTCTCACCCAATGCCTGCTACCTCAGGGCCCAGGAAGCAGACAGGGAAAGTCTGTTTGCCTCATTGTTGCCCACAGCTGACCCAGTTCACTTCAGTTCAGTCTCTCAGTTGTGACCGACTCTGTGTGACTCCATGGACCACAGCACCTCAGGCTTCCCTGTCCATCACCAACTCTCAGAGCTTGCTCAAACTCATGTCCATTGAGTCGGTGAGGCCATCCAACCATCTCGTCCTCTGTCGTTCCCTTCTCCTCCTGCCTTCAATCTTTCCCAGCATCAGGATCATTTCCAGTGCATCAGTTCTTCGCATCAGGTGGCCAAAGTATTGTAGTTTCAACTTCAGCATCAGTCCTTCCTGATTTCCTTTTGGATTGACTGGTTGGATCTCCTTGCAGTCCAAGGGATTCTCAAGAGTCTTCTCCAATACCACAGTTCAAAAGCATCAATTCTTCAGTGCTCAGATTTCTTTATAGTCCACCTATCCCATCCATACATGACTCCTGGAAAAACCATAGCTTTGACTAGATAAACCTTTGTTGGCAAAGTATGTCTCTGCTTTTTAATATGCTGTCTAGGTTGGTCATAGCTTTTCTTCCAAGGAGCAAATGTCTTTTCATTCATGGCTGCAGTCACCATCTGCAGTGATTTTGGAGCCCAAGAAAATAAAGTCTGTCACTGTTTCCATTGTTTCCCCATCTATGTGCCATGAAGTGATGGGACCAGATGCTATGATCTTAGTTTTCTGAATGTTGAGCTGTAAGCCAACTTTTTCACTCTCCTCTTTTACTTTCAAGAGGCTATTTAATTCTTTGCTTTCTGCCATAAGGGGGAGGTGCCATCTGCATATCTGAGGTTATTGATATTTCCTCTGGCAATCATGATTCTAGCTTATGCTTCATCCAGCCCATCATTTCTCATGATGTACTCTCCCTATATAAGTTAAATAAGCAGGGTGACAATATACAGCCTTGACATACTCCTTCCCCAATCTGTTGTTCCATGTCCAGTTCTAACTGCTTCTTCTTGACCTTCATACAGATTTCTCAGGAAGCAAGTCAGGTGATCTGCTAGTTCCATCTCTTGAAGAATTTTCCACAGTCTGTTGTGATCCACACAGTCAAAGGCTTTGGAGTAGTCAATAAAGCAGAAAGAGATGTTTTTCTGGAACTCTCTTGCTTTTCCAATGATCCAGCAAATGTTGGCAATTTGATCTCTTGTTCCTCTGCCTTTTCTGAATCCAGCTTGTACATCTGGAAGTTCACGGTTCATGTACTGTTGAAACCTGGCTTGGATTTTGAGCATTACTTTACTAGTGTGTCAGAAGAGTGCAATTGTGTGGTGGTGACCCATGGGACTTAAAAATACCTAGAAAAGAATAAACCTGCTGGAGCTCTCCCCTTCTTTATCCACAAATTTCATTGTGGATAGTTCTCTCAAATAGTTCTCTCAGCCAGTTCTCTCAGATGCTCCCTGGACAGACAGACAGATAGTTGGGTATCATCTTCTATCCTAGGGTCTCCCTTACTTTGGTCTACCCTAGAGAGGGTTTTCTTCAGGTGACTGTGCCTAACTTTTCTTTATATTTTCCACGTGATTCCCTAAGCTTCTGTTGCTGCTCTAGATTTTTCCAAGTAGGCTCTAAAAACAGCAATGAAGTGGTTAGGGCACAATATTGAAGGAGAGGATGTCAGCAAGAAAATCCAAGAATCAGTGAGGGACCTGGGTGGAACTCTCTAAGGTCTGATCCTCACCAACATCTGCCTCAACATTACTTGTGCAAATGTCCATTGACCCAGAGACTAAGTAGAGTGACCTGCTGTGTGAGGAACAGTCAAAGGTGCAAAGCTCAGGATTTCACATTGAGAACACTCTGTTTGGATTGTTGTTGTTCAGTCACCAAGTCATACTTCTCCTGTCAATCTTGATTTCAGCTTGTGATGGGTACTAGGAAAACATGTTGGATGGCTACTAAGAAATCATGCTAAAAAAGCCCCAGTGATGCCTCTCCAGTTACTCCATGAACTGGCGTGTTCATCATGTTCACATCATATTCTAGTACAAAGGACCACAGGTAATGATATTCTACACGTATTCTCAGTTCACTGGAGACTAGCTGAAGATATAAAGACTAAAATAGGAGGAACTTGATTTTCTATCCATAGCAGAGTATTAGCAAAATATTAGCAAAATTATTACCCAAGCAAAAATTTCCCAAACTTTCAAGGTCTAACAACTCTGCCCTTAGTCATGGCCATCATCCACAGGCTCCTTACCATCCAGGTTGAGTAGGCAGACCACAATGACAGGATCTGCAAAGTTGAGCTTTCTTTTAGCTCAGGTGAGCCATTATTTTTTTCTATCTGCATGGATTTAACTGTCTAAGAGAAAGTTCACTGGGCTCTTCATGCACACTAACCCTTGATTACTGCTCACTCCTCACATAAATGAACTGTAGTTGGCGTGTGAGCAGCTGTGACTTCTTAGTTTTTAGTTCTTTTGATTCCTCTCATTCAATTCATTTATTTGTTGTTGTTGTTGTTCAGTAGCTGAGTCATATCTGACTCTTTGCAACCCCATGGACTGAAGCATGCCAGGCTCCCCTGTCCTTCACTATGTCCCACAGTCTGTTCAAAATCATGTCCATTCAGTCAGTGATGCTAATAACCATCTCATCCTCTGTTGCCCCTTCTCCTCCTGCCCTTTCCCAGCATCAGAATTTTTTTTTTCCAGTGAGTTGGCTCTTCACATCAGGTGGCCAAAATACTGGAGCTTCAGCTTTATCACTAGTTCTTCCAATGAGTATTTAGAGTTGATTTCCTTTAGGATTGACTGATTTGATCTCCTTGTAGTCCAAGGAATTCTCAAAAGTCTTCTCCAGCACCACAATCAGAAAATGTCAATTCTTCAGTTCTCAGCCTTCTTTATGGTCCAACTCTCACATCCATACATAACTACTGGAGAAACCATCACTTTGACTATGTGGATCTTTGTTGGCAAAATGATGTCTCTGCTTTTTAATACACTGTCCAGGTTTGTCATAGTTTTTATACCTAATCTAGCTAATCATTTATACCTGGGCATTATACTACAAAGCAGACCTGGTTCATTGGGATGTCCCTAGAGAAAGGACCCTACCATCCCCGTATCTCTTTACTTGAAGGGAGCACCGACTCTGCAGTTTTAGTAATTCAACACAGATTTCTCAAGTGCCAACTAGGTGCTCATTACTTATATTGACCAGAAACCATAAGATAACCTGTTAATATTACCCAAAATATTCAGTACCAGGGGTGCTCTTATTCTGCTGCTGCTGCTAAGTCACTTCAGTCGTGTCTGACTCTGTGTGACCCCATAGACGGCAGCCCCCCATCCCTGGATTCTCCAGGCAAGAACACTGGAGTGGGTTGCCATTTTCTTCTCCAATGCATGAAAGTGAAAAGTGAAAGGAAGTCGCTCAGTCATGTCCGACTCTTCGCGACCCCATGGACCACAGCCTACCAGGCTCCTCTGTCCACGGGATTTTCCAGGCAAGAGTACTGGAGTGGGGTGCCATCGCCTTCTCCAGCTCTTATTCTAGTAGATTCCTAAAATAAGCTTTTTACTAATAAGATGCATATATTTATTTTCTGATAATATGTTTCATTTCAGTTCAGTTCAGTCGCTCAGTCATGTCCGACTCTTTGAGACCCCATAATTCGCAGCACGCCAGGCCTCCATGTCCATCACCAACTACCGGAGTTCACTCAGACTCACGTCCATCGAGTCAGTGATGCCATCCAGCCATCTCATCCTCTATCATCCTCTTCTTCTCCTGTCCCCAATCCCTCCCAGCATCAGGGTCTTTTCCAATGAGTCAACACTTCGCATGAGGTGGCCAAAGTACTGGAGTTTCAGCTTTAGCATCATTCCTTCCAAAGAAATCCCAGGGTCGATCTCCTTCAGAATGGACTGNCAGTAATACAGTAACAGTGGGAGACTTTAATACCCTACTCACAGCTATGCATAGATCAAGCAGAAAATTAGCCGGGAAATACAAGCTTTAAATGATACAATGGAATTAGACCTAGTTGATATCTATAGGGCATTTCACCCTAAATCAATGGAATTCACCTTTTTCTCAAGTGCACACAGAACATCTTCCAGGATAGATCAGATCCTGGGCCATCAATCTAGCTTTGGTAAATTTTAAAAAATTGAAATAATTTCAAGCATCTTTTCTGATCACAATGTGGTAAGATTAGATGTCAACTACAGGGAAAAAAAACTATAAAAAAACACAAACATATGGAGACTAAACCACACACCTCTGAATAACCAGCATATCATGGAAAAAATCAAAAAGTAAATCAAAATATGCATAGAAACAAATGAAAATGAAAACACAACAGTCCAAAACCTGTGGGATTCAGTAAAAGCAGTGCTAAGAGGGAGGTTCATAGCAATACAAGCCTACCTCAGGAGACAAGAGAAACCAACTAAACAACCTTTAGGAATAAAGTATTTTTAAATAAGTAATTTACATCATTTTTAAAGATACAATGCTATTGAACACTTAACAGACTACAATATGAATATGGTTACAATAAATGTAACTTTTATATGCCCTGGGAAACTGAAAAATGTGTCTCACTTTATTGTGATATTTGCTTTATTTTTGTGATCTTGAATACCCACAGTGTCTCTGAGGAATGCCTGTGCTAGTTGTCACATAAGGTGGACTTGAGACTGAACACAAGATTGGTGAGGAAATCCCCCACTTGGATAAGAATTAGGACTAACCATAACACTGTGTTCAGGCAGCTGTCTTTAAATCTGCTTCATGGTACTTGGTATGTAGTCATTTTTCCAGTTCCTCCTCATTCAGTTCAGTTCACTCACTCAGTCAGGTCCAGCTCTTTGCGACCCCATATACTGCCACACTTCCCTGTCTATCACCAACTCCCCAAGCTTGCTCAAACTCATGTCCATCAAGTCATGTTCTCCTCATTGACTGGAAATAAGGTGAAGGACCATTTATTGAACATACAATTTGGTCAACATTTCCACTACTGATTCCAAAGACTTTTCTCAAATCTCCTTAATTTGTCTCTGTTAGTTGTCTATTACTGCTGTAACAAATTGCCATAAAGTCAGTGGCTTAAAACAACAGAAATTTTAAATCTTGTAGTTCTGAAGTCCGAAATGGATCTCACTGGGCTAAAATCAAGATGTTGGCAGGAATGGGTTCCTTTTTTTTTCTTTAATTTTATTTATTTTGTCTGTGCTGGGTCTTCATTGGTGTGTTGCCTTTTCTCTAGTTGGGGCGAGTGGGGGCTACTCTTCGTTGCAGTGTGTGGACTTCTTATTGTGGAGGCTTCTTTTGTTGCAGAGGACAGGCTCCAGGCATGTGGGCTTCCTTAGATGCGGCACATGGGCTCAGTATTTGCAGTTCCCAGGCTCTAGAGCGTGGGCTCAGTAGTTGTGGCACATGGGCCTCGTTGCTCTGCAGCATGTGGGATCTTTCCAGATCAGGAATCAAACCTTGTCTCCTGCATTGGCAAGCAGATTCTTTACTAGTGAGCCACCAGAGAAACCTGGATGGGTTCTTTTCTGAAGGCTCAAGGGAAAAATCAATTTCCCTGCTCTTTCTAGCTTTTAAAGGTCACACATATTCCTTGATATCATTCTCTTCATCTTTAATACCAGCAACAGTCAGTTGGGTCTTCTCATGCTATATCACTCTAAACTTCTCTCCTACCTCCTATACTTTTAAGGACTCTTTACATTACCCCCACCCATACAGTCCAAACAATCTCCTTGTTTTAAGGTCACTTGATTAGCAAAATTAGACATCCTGGAATGTGAAGTTAAGTGGGCCTTAGGAAGTATCACTACAAACAAAGCTAGTGGAGGTGATGGAATTCCAGTTGAGCTGTTTCAAATCCTGAAAGATGATGCTGTGAAAGTGCTACACTAAATATGCCAGCACATTTGGAAAACTCAGCAGTGGCCACAGACGGAAAAGGTCAGTTTTCATTCCAGTCCCAAAGAAAGGCAATGCCAAAGAATGCTCAAACTACCGCACAGTTGCACTCATAGCACACACTAGCAAAGTAATGCTCAAAATTCTCCAAGCCAAGCTTCAACAGTACGTGAACTGTGAACTTCCAAATGTTCAAGCTGGTTTTAGAAAAAGCAGAGGAAACAGAGATCAAATTGACATCATCTGCTGGATCATCAAAAAAGCAAGAGAGTTCCAGAAAAACATTTATTTCTGCTTTGCTGACTATGCCAAAGTCTTTGTGTGGATCATGATAAACTTTGGAAATTTCTGAAAGAGATAGGAATACCAAACCACCTGACTTGCCTCCTGAGAAATCTGTATGCAGGTCAGGAAGCAACAGTTAGAACTGTACGTGGAACAACAGACTGGTTCCAAATAGGTTCCAAATAGGAAAAGGAGTATGTCAAGGCTGTATATTGTCACCCTGCTTATTTAACTTCTATGCAGAGTGCATCATGAGAAATGCTGGGCTGGAGGAAGCACAAGCTGGAATCAAGATTGCCGGGAGAAATATCAATAACCTCAGATATGCAAATGACACTACCTTTATGGCAGAAAGTGAAGAAGAACTAAAGAGCCTCTTGATGAAAGTGAAAAAGGAGAGTGAAAAAGTTGGCTGAAAGCTCAACATTCAGAAAACTAGGATCATGGCATCTGGTCCCATCACTTCATGGCAAATAGATGGGGAAACAGTGTCAGACTTTATTTTCTTGGTCTCCAGAATCACTGTAGACAGTGACTGCAGCCATGAAATTAAAAGACACTTGCTTCTTGCGAGGAAAGCTATGACAAACCTAGACAGCATGTTAAAAAGCAGAGACATTGCTTTCCCAACAGAGGTCCACATAGTCAAAGCTATGGTTTTTCCAGTAGTCATGTACACATGTGAGAGTTGGACCATAAAGAAGGCTGAGTGCTGAAGAATTGATTCTTTTGAAATAAGTCAGAGAAAGAAAATTCCATATGATCTCACTTTTGTGGAACTAAGAAAAACGAAAGACAGAGCTCAGAGATACAGAGAACAGTTGGTGGTTGCCAGAGGCAAGAGTGAGTGGTGGACAAAAGGTGAAGAAGTCAAAAGTTAACAAACTTTTGATGATATACAGCCTTGTCATACTCCTTTCCCAATTTTGAATCAATCCGATATTCCATGTCCAGTTCTAACTGTTGCTGCTTGGCCTGCATACAGGTTTCTCAGGAGACAAGTGAGGTGATCTGGTATTCCCATCTCTTTAAGAATTTTCCACAGTTTATTGTCATTCACACAGTCAAAGGCTTTAGTGTAGTCAATGAAGCAGAAGTATATATTTTTCTGGAATTCTCTTGCTTTCTCTATGAGCCAGTGAATGTTGGCAATTTGATATCTGGTTCCTCTGCCTTTTCTAAGACTAGCTTGTACAACTGGAAGTTCTAGGTTCACATACTGCTGAAGCCTAGCCTGAAGAATTTTGAGCATTATCTTGCTAGCATGTGAAGTGAGTGCAGCTGTATGGAAGTTTGAACATTCTTTGGCACTGTGCTGCTTTGGGATTGCCCTACTTTTCCAATCCTGTGGCCACTGCTGAGTTTTCCAAATTTGGTGGCATATTGAGTGCAGCACTTTCACAGCATCATCTTTCAGGATTTGAAATAGCTCAGCTGGAATTCCGTCACCTCCACTAGCTTTGTTCATGGCAATGCTTTCTAAGGCCCACTTGACTTCACACTCCACGATGTCTGACTCTAGGTGAGTGACCACATGATCATGGTTATCAAGGTCTTTAAGACCTTTTTTGTATGGTTCTTCTGTGAATTCTTGCCACCTCTTCTGAATGTCTTCTGCTTCTGTTAGGTCCTTACTGTTTTTGTCCTTTATCATGCTCATCCCTGCATGAAATGTTCCCTTGATATCTCCAAGAGATATCTTCTTGAAGAGAGATCTAGTCTTTCCCATTCTGTTGTTTTCCTCTATATCTTTGCATTGTTCACTTAAGAAACCCCTCATATCTCTCCTTGTTATCTCTGGAACTCTGCATTCAGTTGGGTATATCTTTCCCTTCCTTCCTTGCCTTTTGCTTCTCTTATCTCCTCAACTATTTGTAAAGTCTCCTTAGACAAACACTTTGCCTTCTTGCATTTTTTTTTCCTTTGGGATAGCTTTGGTCACTGCCTCCTGTACAGTGTTACAAACCTCTGTCCATTGTTCTTCAGACACTCTGTCTGCCAAATCTAATCCCTTGAATCTATTCATCACCTCCACTGTATAAGGGATTTGAGTTAGTTCATACCTGAATGGCCTAATGGTTTTCCCTACTTTATTCAGTTTAAGCCTGAATTTTGCAATAAGGAGCTGATGATGTGAGCCACAGTCAGCTCCTGGTCTTGTTTTTGTGGACTATATAGAGCTTCTCCATTTTTTGCTGCAAAGAATATAATCAATCTGATTTCAGTATTGACCATCTGGTGATGTCCATGTGTAGAGTTGTCTCTTGTGTTGCTGGAAGAGAGTGTTTGCTATGACCAGTGTGTTCTCTTGAGAAAACTCTGATAGCCCTTGTCCTGCTTCATTTTGTACTCTGCTGGAGTCCAGCTCCAGCAGCCAGGGAATCAGCCTGAAGGGATGAGCGGTGTCAGTGAAGAATGATGTAGCCTCTGACTTGAGGTACGGGACTACATGTTTATTTCAAGCATCAGGTCTTCTTTTATACTTTGACAAAAGCATTAGGTCAGAGGTTTGACATTTTCAGTTCCTCCTCACCCACATTATCGTCTCATTGTTGCCCTTTAAATAGAGTTCCTGCTTCCTTTTTACTTGTGATTAGATTGTAACTCATGCCACATTCCTCAATTTATTTTCTTATCTTTCTAAATCCTGTTTGCCCCTAGTATCTTAAGCTCACTATCTCCTAAAAAGGCTTCTAGCTATTCTTAATGATTCCTAAACCCTATGCTCAGCAAACTTCCTTTGCCATAAACATTCCCCTCACAAACAGGTCTCAGATAACAATCCTTCCCATGGCCTCAAGCTGCAGCCTATGTCCCATCCTGGAACATTCTTTGTAAAAATCCTTGAACAAATGTCAATGGTTACTTTATAGATTATTTTCTGGGCACAACTGCAGAAGGCTTTGTGCTGTCTCATGCTTCTCTCAAGAACAATAAGCACCTTAACATTCTTTCCAGCCAACTCAAGTGAAGAAAGGAAAGAGCAAGTCAGAATCACAAAACCTAACTCCTTCATCCCAGGACTGTGCCTGCGGGATGAGGAGAGGGGGTTGGGGCCGTGGCTCCATTTTGTCAGTAATGCCTAATGCAGCTCCCGACAATACTCCAAGGCCAAATTTGCCTGTTACTCCAGGTATCTCTTGACTTCCTACGTTTGCATTCCAATCCCCTGTGATGAAAAAAGACATCTTTTTTTGATTTTAGTTCTAGAAGGTCTTGTAGGGCTTCATAGAACCGTTCAACTTCAGCCTCTTTGGCATTAGTGTTTGGGGCATAGGCTTGGATTACTATTGAATCATTTGCCCTGGAAATGAACTGAGATCTTTCTTTTGTTTTTGAGATTGTACCCAAGTACTACATTTCAAACTCTTGTTAACTATGAGGGCTATTCCATTTCTCTAAGGGATTCTTGCCTACAGTAGTAGATGTAATGATTATCTGAATTAAATTCTCCCATTCTGATCCATCTTAGTTCCCTGATTGCTAAAATATCGATGTTCACTCTTGCCATCTCCTGTTTAACCACTTCCAGTTTACCTTGATTCATGGACCTAACATTCCAGGTTCCTATGTAATATTGTTATAGCATCATTCTTTACTTTCACCACCAGATACATCCACAACTTGCCTCTTTGTTCTTTCTGGAGCTGTTTCTCCAGTCTTCCCCAGTAGCAAAGGGGGCTACGGATTTGAGGGGTTTCATCTTCCAGTGTCACATCTTTTTGTCTCTTTGTACTGTTCATTGGGTTCTCATGGGAAGAATACTGGACTAGTTTTCCGTTGCCTCCCCCAGTGGACCACATATATCAGGTACATATAGACAAGGCTATGATTTTCCAGTAGTCATGTATGGAAATGAGAATTGAGCCATAAAGAAAGCTGAGTGCTGAAGAATTGATGCTTTCAAATTGTGGTGCTGGAGAAGACTCTTTGAGAGTCCTTTGAACTGCAAGGATATCAAACCTGTCAATCCTAAGGGAAAGTGAAACTGAAGTCACTCAGTCGTGTCTGACTCTTTGCGACCCCATGGACTGTAGCCTATCAGGCTCCTCTGTCCATGGGATTTCCCAGGCAAGAGTGCTGGAGTGGATTGCCATTTCCTTCTCCAGGGGATCTTCCTGACCCAGAGATCGAACCTGGGTCTCCCACATTGCAGGCAGACGCTTTACTGTCTGAGCCACCAGGGAAGCCCCATCCTAAAAGAAATCAACCCTGAATATTCCCTGAAGGACTGATGCTGAAGTTCCAATACTGAAGTTGAAGCTCCAATACTTTGGACATCTGATGCGAAGAGCTGACTCATTGGAAAAGACCATGATCCTGGGAAAGATTAAAGACAAAAGGAGAAGGGGGTGACAGAGGATGAGATGACTGGATGGCATCACTGACTCAGAGACTGGATGGTATCACTGACTCAGTGGACATGAGTTTGAGCAGACTCTGGGAGATAGTGAAGGACAGGGAGGCCTGGCGTGCTGCAGTCCATGGTGTGGAAAAGAGTCGGACATGATGTAGCGACTGAACAGACTTATTTCACTTATCATAATGCTCTCAGGGTACACCCATGTTGTTGCAAATGACAAGATTTCCTTCTTTTATGGCTAAATAATATTCCATTGTGTATGTGTATGTATACTACATTTTCTTTATCCATTTCTCCATTTATGGATACTTAGGTTGATTTTATATCTTAGCTATTGTAAATAATACTGTAGGGACTTCCCTAGTGGTCCAGTGGTAAATAATCTTCCTTGCAATTCAGAGGATGCAGGTTTGATCCCTGGTTGGGAAACTAATATCCCACATGCTGCAGAGCAACTAAGCCCATTTGCCACAACTAGAGAGCCCATGCACCACAAAACTGAGCCCAAATGCCTTGAGGAAGATCCTGAATGATGCACCAAAGATCCACATGCTGCATCTAAGACCCAACATAACTAAAATAAATAAAACCCAAACTTTTTAAAAAATAATACTGCAATGAACAGGAGAGTGCATATATCTTTTTAAGTGAATGTATTAATTTCTTAGGTAGATACCCAGAATTAGAAGTGCTGGATCATATGGTGGTTCTGTTTTTAATCTTTGAGGAAGTTCTGTATTGTTTTGCATAATGAAAGTGAAAGTTGCTCAGTCGTGTCTAACTCTTTGCAACCCCGTGGACTGTACTGTAGCTTGCCACACTCCTTTGTTCATTAGGATTCTCCAGGCAAGAATACTGGAGTGCGTTGCCATTTCCTCCTCCAAGGGATCTCCCCAACCCAAGGATCAAACTCAGGTCTCCCACATTGCAAGCAGATTGTTTACCACCGAGCCACCCAGTAAGCCCAATTTTACATTTCTGCTGACAGTGCATGAGTTCCATTTTTTTCTATGTTCTCATTAACACTTGTTATTTATTGTCTTCATAGTAGCCATTCTAACAGGTGTGAGGTGATAGCTCACTGTGGTTTTTATTTGCATTTCCTGATAATTAGTGATGTTGAGCATCTTTACATGTACCTATTGGCCATTTGTGTGTCTTCTTTACAGAAATGTCTATTCGGATCCTCTACTGCTTTTTAATCAGATTTTTTTTTTTTTTTGCTGTTGAGTTGTATGATTTCTTTACATATTTTGGATGTTGTTGTTGTTGTGTTAGTCACTCAGTCATGTCCCACTCTTTGCAACCCCATTGACTCTAGTCCACTGGTCTTCTCTGTCCATGGAATTATCCAGGTAGGGGTACTGGAATGGGTAGCCATTTCCTTCTCTAGGAGATTTTCCCAACCTAGATATCAAACCTGGGTCTCCTGCATTGCAGGCAGATTCTTTACTATCCGAGTCACCAGGGAAGCCCCACATAGTCTGGATATTAACCCCTTATCAGACATAGGCTTTGCAATATTTTTCCCAGTCAGTAAGCTGTCTTGTCATTTTGTGGAAGGTTTCATTTGCTGTGCATAAACTTTTTAGTTTGACATATTCCACGGTTTGTTTTTTGTTTTTGTTGCATTTGCTTTTGGTGTCAAATCCAAAAATTCATCTCCAGGACTTACATCAAGGAGCTTACCACCTATGTTTTCATCAAGAAGTTGTATAGTCTCTGGTCTTACGGTTAATTCTTTAATCCATTTTGAATTAACTTTTATGGGGGTGTAAGAGAGCGTTCCAGTTTCATTTTGTTGCATGTGGCTGTCCGATTTTCCCAAACCATTTATTGAAGACACTGTCCTTTTCCCTATTTTATATTCTTGGCATCTTTCTTATAAATTAATTGACTGTAAATGTGTGGGTTTATTTCTGGACTTTCTCTTCTGTCCCATTGATCTGTATGTCTGTTTTTATACCACAGTCAAGTTAGTTAACACATCCATCACCACACAGAGTTACTTTGTGTGTGTGTGTGCGCTTATGAATGTGGTGAGAACACTTAAGTTAATTTTTGTATATGGTGTGAAGTGTGAATCATGGTTTGTATTTTCCTCCAAAACTTATTATATCTATTTGTTCCAGCACCGTTTTTAAAAAAGAGTTTCCTTTCCTGCATTGAAGCCCTTTGGCACCTTAGTCAAAAAATAGTTGTCCATATGTATGCAAATCTGTTTCTGGACCCTCTATTCTGTTTCATTGATATATGTATCTATACTTACATCAGTACCATTCTGTCTGAATTATTGTAGCTTTATAGTAAGTCTTAATATTACATAGTATAAATCTTCCATGCTAATCCTTGCTTTGTGTATTCTAGTTCCTTTGCATAGCCATATAAACTTTTAACATCTCTGTTTCAGTTTTTAACAAGTTGACAAATAATTGGTTGAAGAAGTAGAAGACAAATGAGTAAAGTGATATAATATTTCAACAACACTCAATCAAGTTGATTTAAATATTAGAGAACACTGAACCTATCAGTAGCTGAATAACATTCTTTTCTAGGGACACCTGAAACATTCTTCTAGATAGATCATATGTTGAAATCATACAGAGAGTGTTTTCTGACAACTGTGGAATTAAAATTGATCAAACAAAAGGGCATCAAGAGAAAATGCCTATATTTTTAAAGACTAAATGAAAGCAGTAGTACAGGGAGCTATGTAAAGTGAGAAAAAAGTGTACATGCTGGACTTCCCTGGTGGTCCAGTGGTTAATATTCTGCTAGTCAAGGCAGGGGAGCACGTTCAACTGACCCTGTGCACCACAACTACTGAACCCTTGCCCTAGAGCCTGTGAGACACAACTTCTGAGCCTGTGAACCCCAACCACTGAAGCCTGTGCACTCTATAGCCTGTGCTCTGCAGCAAGAGAAACCACTGCAATGAAAACTAGACCACTTGCACCGCAACTAGAGAGTAGCCCCCACTTTGCCACAACTAGAGAAAGCCCACACACAGGAACAAAGACACAGCACAAACATACATGCCTCCTTCAAAAAGCAATAAACACTAACTTCCCATTAACATGAGCAACTAAATAAGATAAACTTCAAATCCTGGACAAAATTATCATTTTTTCCCCTTTCGATCACTTTATTTACTTTATTTATTAATTTTTATTGGAGTATATTTGCTTTGCAGTGTTTTAGTTTCTGCTGTACAGCAGTGAATCAGCTATACACGCTACTATGTATAAGTAGTTATATACTACTATAGAAAACTAATGAAAATTAATTTTTTAAAATGAAAGACTCATATACAATGGATGGCAGAAATTTATAAGTAGATATTTTTATTCTATACATTACGTGTAAGTAGGTATTTGAAAGACATAGCCTATGGGGTATTATGGTAAAAATCCTAAAAGCATTTTTCTCTCTTTCCCCTATCCTCCCATGCTGACCTGGTCACCCTGAATGGGATTGTGTTTAGAGGTGTCAGTGTCCTTTGTGTTTGTTTATAGGTGTCAGTGTCCTTTGAGGATGTGACTGTGGACTTCAGCAGAGAGGAGGGCAGCATCTAGACTCTGCTCAGAGGCGCCTGTACCAGGATGTGATGTTGGAAAACTACAGCCACCTCCTCTCACTAGGTAAGCCCAGCCAGATGTGAATCTGCAAGGAACCTGTATGGGTAAAGTTTTGTCCGTCCAAGAATATATGTTAATGTCTTAAACTGCACTGTCTGTGACTGTGACCTTATTTAGAAATAGGATCTTCCCAGAAGTAATCAAGCTAAAACAAGGTCATTAGTTGGGTCCTAAACCAATATGACTGGCATTCTTATGAAAAAGAGAAGTGTAGACGCAGACAAACACACTCAAGAGAGGCCGTGCGGAGACACACAAGGAAAAGATGACCATGTGATTGGAGGGATGCTTCTATAGGACAAGAGGTGCCTGAGGCCACCCGAAACCAGGAGAGGGGCATGGAAACATCCCTCCCTAGCACCTTCAACAAGAGCATGACTTGGCTGACACCTTGATTTTGGACTTTGGTCCCCAGAACCACAAGACAAGAAATTCCTGTTGTTCTGAGCCACTCAGTTTGTGGTACTTCATTACAACAGCCCTAGGAAACTGCAACTTTCTGTACTGGGAAGTGGAGTGATATTATGAGAAACACCTAAAAAAAAAATGGAAGTGGCTTTGAATTGGGCAGCAAGTAGAGGCTGAAAAGATTTGTAGGTGCTTGATAGAAAAACTCTAGATTGCCTCAAAGAAACTTGTTGTAGACTGTTAAAGGCAGTTTTGGTGAGATCTCAGGTGGTACAGTCCATGGGGTCACAAAGATTCAGATATGAGTGAACATACACACACTGCCAGATGGAAGATAGGCATATGTTGTTGGAAATTTGTATAAAGGTAAATCTTATAAAGTGGCAAAGGATTTGGCTGAATTTTGTTCTCTTGGGTGAAAAGAACTTGTAAGTGATGAACTGGGATATTTAACTGAGGACATCTCTAAGCCAAGTGTTAAAAGCGAGACTTGATTTGTCCTTAATGCTTATAGTAAAATGCTAGAGGAAAGAGAGAATTGAGGAAGGAATTGTTAATAAAAAGGAACTAGAACATGAAGATTTTGAAAATTTTCAGCCCATCCATATTGCAAAATATGAGATGTACTCTGGAAAGGGTGCCGAGTGTGTGGCTGGAGATCCAGTTGCTGAAAGGATTAGGCATGTGACTGACTTGTAGATCCAATCAGCCATCTCAGCAGAAGCACTGCCAGCTTGGCATGAGCAGAGCAGAGGCAGAAAAAAAGGAAGGAAGGAAGACTGGGTTTCTGGGATTCTCCAGCCAGGAAACAGGCTAGTAAAGCTATTTGACCATGAATATCTTCTAAGAAAAGCAATGAATGACCCTCCAAATGGTTCAGAAGTCAGCAGAGCTTTCACTGCCACCACAGGCCCAGAGAGCACAGACTAGGAAGATGCAGGGTAACAAGCTGTCACCTCTTTGCTTCCAGAAGGTGAGCCACCTAATTGATTCCAGGGCTAAGAGGGCAAGGCCACCACCTAGGGCTGAGGGTATAAGGTCACCACATAGGATCTGAGATCACATCTCTTAACAGTGACATGCTCTCTTGAACTCTCTCTTCAGCTCTCCCTTATGGTACTTGTTGACTATCAGTTTTGTTCCAGAATTTAGCTTTGGGTCTTCCCTGGTGGCTCAGATGGTAAAGAACGTGCCTGCAATGCAGGAAACTGGTGTTCGATCCCTGAGTTGGGAAGATTCCCCTGGAGGAGGGAATGGCTACCAACTCCAGAATTCTTGCCTGGAGAATTCCGTGGACAGAGGAACCTGTCAGGTCCATGGGGTCTCAAAGAGCCAGACCCAACTGAGCTACTTAACATTTTCACTTCCTTTGATTTAGCCTTACACCAAGCCCTGGTGGCTCAGTTATAAAGAATCTGCCTGCCAAGCAGGAGATCAGATTCTAACCCTGGGTGGGGAAGATCCCCTAGAGTAGGAAATGGCAAACTCACTCCAGTGTTCTCACCTGGGAAATCCCATGGATAAAGGAGCCTGGTGGGCTACAGTCCATGGGCACAAAGAGCAGACATGATTTAGCAACTAAGCAACAATATTTAGATTACATGGAGTTTACTGCCCGCTTTGGGCACATTCTCAAGCAATTCAACTCTGGGAAGACCCAGTCTCAGTGCTGCAAGGGTGGCTCCTGGCCTCAGGCCATCCACAGGCAGAGCCTCCGTCAGAAGAACTTGGGCCCCTTACAAGCAGCACTGGAAGGCAGGTCTACCGTTTACCACATTTTCTGTGTCAGTGCTGGCTTCTTCTGTGTTCACTCACCATTACTGAGGGAATCCTTGTTAAGTTTTATTTTCCTCTGCTATCTAAAATGCTTAAATTCTGTGAGTAAATTGAGACTTTGTAGCAAACCAAAAGGTGTTTCTCAGGAGAGCAGAGGATGGCAGAGCTTAGCTCCAAACTCCTAGGACCTGTGCTGTGATTCGTCTCGGGGAAACTGCCAAAGGCTCCATCCCTGTGTCGCTGACACTTCAAGCACCAATGGATCTGATGGGTCATGTGACCCAAGTGGCAGGGTGGCTTGTATGGCGGTCTGGACATGTCACACAGGGCCTTCTCCTATTCTGATCTCCACTCAAAATGGAAAATTTTGAATCACCTGGTAAATAGGCCAGAGTAGCTCATCCAAATAAGGACTGTGTTGCCTTTGATGTCCAAAGAGGCCCTAGGTGTTGGCCCTCTTTTTGCTTATGGAAGACCAGATGCAAAACTTATTCTTCAAGAGGTTAGAAGGAGTATCTCAACAAGCCCCCCACCACTGCACCCCTAGAAATCTCACTGAGATAGAAGGCCCCTAAATTTATTTTCAGATTCATTTCCTGTCTCCTGACACACAGATGTCTTATCCATAAGTCTAGAGTAGTTTCTCACTCTTATCCACTAGGTCTAATAAGCATAATATCCATGTGAGGGACCAGTGTGGGGTTCCTAGGTAGCGCTGGTGGTGAAGAACCTGCCTGCTAGTGCAGGAGATACAAGGGACATGGTTTCTATCCCTGGGTTAGGAAGACTCCCTGGAGGAGGTCATGGAACCCACTCCAACATTCTTACCTGGAGAATCCCATGGACAGAGGAGCTTGGCAGGCTATAGTCCATGGGGTCTCAAAGAGTCAGACATGACTGAAGTGACTGAGCACACAGACATGTGATGTGATGTCTTGTGGAAGGGAAAATTGCCCAAGATCCCTACAAGTTAAATTATGACATAGAACTGAAGAGTTGAGCTTACCTCTGAGGTAGGACAGTGCAGGTATATAGCTGGTCTTGCCAATGGAAAGAAAACTGCTTTTGCTGGTCTTTACTAACAGTACTGTTTTTAAGAAAGGCATTTGCTAGATAAATATATACGTGCTGAGTTTCAAAGGATGTGTTCATTTGGTCAAGCAACAAAACTGTATCTGGTATAGCAGCTGCTGTTGGAGACAACACCTGGTTAAGTTCATGATAATCCACTGTCCTTCTCCAAGATCCATGTGTCTTCTGCACAGGCCAAATAGGCGTGTTGAATGTAGTGAAATCACCATCCTTGCATCTTTCAGGTCCTTGGTGCTGCTGCTGCTGCTGCTAAGTTGCTTCAGTCATGTCCGCCTCTGTGCGACCCCATAGACAGCAGCCCACCAGGCTCCCCTATCCCTGGGATTCTCCAGGCAAGAGTACTGGAGTAGGGTGCCATTGCCTTCTCCATCAAGTCTTGGTGGTAACGCTAACCTCAGCAATCCCTCAAGAAAGCAGTACTGCTTTTGGTTTACTGTTTTCCTAGATGGAGACAGTTCTAATGGCTTCCACCTGGCATTTTCCACCGTAAGAGGCCTCACTCCATAGGTCAGGAGACCAGTATGAGGATACTGCCTGTTACTGAGTATTCTAATTATGCATTCCTATATCAGAGAAATAACCACGAGATGGGTTTAGGGATCCACTGAGCTCACTGTGTGTGATGGACCTGAGCTAAAACTCCATTGATCACTTCACTTTTATAAGCCCCAACTCTGTCTGGTGAGCCACAGTAATGTTTTGGATTTTTTGGAATTAGTGTCAGATCAGAGCCAGTGCCTGTCTGGTAATATCTGGAAAACCTCATTGCTTTTTCCCCAATGCAGAGGTACCCTGGTAAAGGGCTATAGGTCCTTTTAGGAAAAGTTGGGAGAAATATTAGTGGTGTAAATTTTTGGCAGTGTCATGGGTTCATTCCTCCAGGGACCCAACTTCCCCTTCATTCGAAAGTGTTCATTCTCGGTGTATAAACTGACTCAAGTCTGAGAGTTGGTTGAGGAGCTGGGATTCTGTGTTTGGATGTTTCAAGTTAGACTTCTTCTCACTTGACGTAGAACTCTTTTCCTTGTACAGATCAAGTAAGATTTTAGTAAATTGCCCATCTATTTGGTTCCTATGGAAGTCATGATCAACTAGCTAAACTCACAGGTCTCTCTGATTCAGACTGACTATCTTTTTGACAGCACAGAAGGTTTGGTTCATCCCTGTGTAATGTATATTAAAGACATGTATGCTTTTTTTTTTTTTTCTATTTGGCAGTAGGATAGCATAAGAGAAAGAAGTTTAAATCTCTACCTGGTCACTTGTTGTATGAAAAACTAAGCCACTTACTAGCTGTGTGACTTTGGAATTTTACCTCTCCAAGGCTCAGTTTCCTTGTCTGCTAAGGGGAATAAGATGCTAAACTCACAGGTCTCTCTGATTCAGACTGACTATCTTTTTGACAGCACAGAAGGTTTGGTTCATCCCTGTGTAATGTATATTAAAGACATGTATGCTTTTTTTTTTTTTTCTATTTGGCAGTAGGATAGCATAAGAGAAAGAAGTTTAAATCTCTACCTGGTCACTTGTTGTATGAAAAACTAAGCCACTTACTAGCTGTGTGACTTTGGAATTTTACCTCTCCAAGGCTCAGTTTCCTTGTCTGCTAAGGGGAATAAGAGGAGAGTTGATTTGAAGATTAAATGGATTAATTCATCTGAGGTGCCCAGGGCAATGTCTGGTACATAGTAAATACTCAATATTCTTTTATTTTTTTGCTCTTAATTTGTTTATATGCATGTCTGTGAGCAGGTGAACCACTCTGAAACAGGTGTTATATTTAATGCTATCCCCCCATTCTTATATAGTGCTAGAAAGATAGAGAGGTATAGACATATAACACATAAATATATGGGTGTGTAGCATAGTCTCTTAAATATCTGAAAACTGTCTTTTGCTAAATGTTCATATACTGTTTCTGTCCTGCTTTTCTTAGACTGTCCTAACTCTGCTGGCTTCAAAGAAGGTTATCTCTTAAATAATGAAACACCAAGATAAAGATATGGGCTTCCCAGGTAGTGCTAGTGGTAAAGAACCCGCCTTCCCATGCAGGAGATGTAAGAGACCCAGAGGTTTGATCCCTGTGTCGGGAAGATCCCCTGGAGAAGGGCATGGCAACCCACTCCAGTATTCTTGCCTGGACAATCCCATGGACAGAAGAGCCTGGTGGGCTACAGTCCATGAGGTCGCAAAGGGTTGGACATGACTGAAGTGACCTAGTATACACACACGCAAGGTAAAGGTTTGTTTTGAAAGATGTTTGAAGTCTAATGA
>SJXQ01001688.1:10967-23835 GCA_006408695.1 Aepyceros melampus | reverse complement strand
GGTTTCCAACATCACTGTAGTTTGTTGACTGCAGCCATGAAGTTAAAAGATCCTTGCTCCTTAGAAGAAAAGCTAGGATCAACCTAAACAACATATTAAAAAGCAGAGAGACTTTGCCTACAAAGGTCCATATAGTCAAATCTGTGGTTTTTCCATGAGTCATGTATGGATGTGAGAGTTGGACAATAAAAAAGACTGAGCACATAATAATTGATGCCTTGGAACTGTTGTGCTGGAGGAGACTCTTGAGAGTCCCCTGGACAGCAAGGACATGAAACCAGTCAACTGGACAGGAAATCAACCCAGAATATTCATGGGAAGGACTGGTGCTAAAACTGAACCTCCAGTGCTCTGGCCCCTGATGCGAAAAGCTGACTCATTAGAGAAGGCCCTGATGCTGGGACAGGCTGAGGGCACCTGAGGCAAAGAGCTGACTCATTAGAAAAGACCCTGACGCTGGGACAGACTGTGGCCACCTGATGCAAAGAGCTGGCTCATTAGAAAAGACCCTGATGCTGGGAAGGACTGAGGGCCAGAGGAGAAGGGGACGACGGAGGATGAGACAGTGGATGGCATCACCAACTCAATGGACATGCGTTTGAGCAAACTTTGGGAGATGTTGAAGGACAGAGAATCTGTACTTCAGTCCATAGGGTCACAAAAGAGTCAGACATGACTGAGCGACTGAACAACAACCCCTATGATGAAAAGAACTTTTTTTTTTTTTTTGGGGTGTTAATTCTAGACAGTGTTGTTCTTCTCCAGCATTAGTGGTTGGGCCATAGACTTGAATTATTTTGATGCGAAATGGTTGTACATATTCTTTTATTTAGTGTCTATTTCTGAGAGATTCCTTTATTTGACATTAATTTGCCTTTGTCTTTTGTATGAAGAGTTTAGTCCAAATTTAGTGTAATCCTTTTGTATTGGAGTTAAATATACCTCACTCTTTGATTTACTTTTGTTTCATCTGTCCTCTGTTACATTATTTCCATTCTTATATTCTTTTGGATGGAGGAAGCATTGTGTCACTGCATTTCTCCACTATTGAAGAGTTGACTCATTGGAAAATACCCTGATGCTGGGAGGGATCGGAGTCAGGAGGAGGAGGGGACAACAGAGGATGAGATGGCTGGATGGCATCACGGACTCAATGGACGTGAGTCTGAGTGAACTCCGGGAGTTGGTGATGGACAGGGAGGCCTGGCATGCTGCGATTCATGGAGTCGCAAAGATTCGGACACGACTGAGCGACTGAACTGAACTGAAAGCTGATAATTACACACAATTTCACTTTTCTTTACATGTTTACCTTATCGGTTACATTTACAATTAACTTCATATATTTTAGCAAAAATTGATACTTATATCACATTCTAGACCATGCAAAGATCTGAAACATTTTAAAACATTGAACCCTGTCTACATATATACCTATTTTTGTATATGCTGTTCAGCATTTATTTAAAACTGTACAAGGCACTATTATTATTATATTGTGCATCTAATCCTTATCTAGTCTTAATCACATTGTCACATTTTATCACTTTTATTTCTTATCTACATCTCCAAACTTCCAACAAGTTTATGTTACTGAACCTATAATAATCACTATGTAGCATATTCTCAGCATTTCTGCTGTGATGAATTCTCCATTTTCTGTTTGTCTGAATGCATTTTTATTTCACTTTTATAATTAAAAGATGTTTTACAGTAAAGAACCAATAAATTAGTTAAAGGAAGGAAGGGGCTGTAATTACAAGTTAGATATCTTTGCAGGAATATATTTAAAGATGTATGTCTTTGTATGTATATATTGCATACTGCTATTGCTCAGTCACTTCAATACTGTCCAACTATTTACAACCCCATGGACTGTATGTAGCCCAACAAGCTCCTCTGTCCATAGGATTTGCCTGGAAAGAATAATTAAGTGGTCTGCCATATTCTCTTCCAGGGTGTCTTCCAGACCCAAGGTTAAAACCCATGTATCTTATATTGCAGGTGAATCATTTACCTCTTAGCCACTGGGGCAGCCTATATATATATATCCTCTGAGGCACAACATGTTGGAATAAGTCCTCTTGGAGGAGGTTGCCATTAGCCCTAAAATAGAGCCTATAGAGACTGCAGACTTCAGGACTGGGCTGCGGCAGGCCAAACTACAGAGAGGGAGCAGCACAGCCCCACCCACCCTCAGAAAATTGGATTAATAATTTACTGAGTATGGCTCTGTCTAGAAGAGCAAGACCCAGTTATCCCCACAGACAATCCCTCCTGGAAGGAATCTTGCACAATCCTCTTATCCTCATCCATCAGAGGGCAGACAAAAGAAGCAAAAACTGAAATCCCATGCCCTCCAGAACGAAAACACAATCACAGAAAACTAACAAAAATGAGCATATGGATCACAGCTTTGTGTAACTTAATGAAACTGTGAGTTATGCTGTGCAGAACCACCTAAGGTGGACAAGTCATGGTTGAGATTTCTGACAAAATGTAGTCGATTGGAGAAGGAAATGACAAGCTACTTCTTTATTCTTGCCTTGAGAACTCCATGAACAGAATGAAAAGGCAAAAATATATGAAACTGGAACTTGAGATCCTAGGTCAGTAGGTATCCAATAAGCTACTGAGGAAGAGCAAATAAATATCTCTAGAAAGAATGAACAGATGGAGCCAAAGTGAAAACAACATCCAGTTGTGGATATGTCCAATTGTAAAGAAAAATATTGCATAGGAACCTGGAGTGTCAGGTCCTTGAATCAAGGTAAATTGGAAGTGGTCAAACATAATATGGCAAGAGTGAACATCAGCATCTTAGGAATAAGTGAACTAACATGGAAAGGAATGGGAGAATTTAATTCAGATGACCGTCATATCTACTACTGCAGGCAAAATCCCTTATAAGGAATGGATGACCCTCAGAGTGAACAAGAGTCTGAAGTGCAGTACCTTGGTGTAACATTAAAGATAACAGAATGATATTGGTTTGTTTTGAAGGTGAATCAATTGTTCAACATTACAGTAATCAAAGTCTATGTTCCAACCAATAATGCTGAAGAAGCTGAAGTCAAATAGTTCTGTGAAGACCTATAAGACCTTCTAGAACTAATAAGAGAAAAGGATGTCTTTTTCTTCATAGCATATTGTAATGAGAAAGAAGGAAGTCAAGATATATCTGGAATAACAGGCAAGTTTGACATTGAAATACAAAATGAAGCAAGGGAAGGTTAACTGAGTTTTACCAAGAAAACATACTGGTCATATCAAACATGCTCTTCCAACAATATAAGAGATGACTCTACACATGGACATCACCAGATGGTCAATATCAAAATCAGATTGAATATACTCTTTGCACCAGAATACGGAGAAGCCATTTATAATCAGCAAAACCAAGACTTGAGATTGACTGCAGCTCAAATTATGAGCACCTTACTGCAAAATGCAGACTTAAATTGAAGAAAGTAAGGAAAAATACTAAGCTATGAATGTATGCCCTAAATGGAATCTCTTATGATTACACAGAGCAAGTGACAAATAGATACAAGGGATAGATCTGACAGAGTGCCTGAAGAAATGTGGTACTGGAGGTACATAACATTGTAACGATGTGATGACTGAATTCATTCCTAAGAAACATACATGCAAAATGGTTGCCTAAGTAGATCTTACAAGTAGCAGAGATAAAAAGAGAAGTAAAATCTGGTTCTGTGAAGACCTATAAGACCTTCTAGAACTAATAACAGAAAAGGATGTCTTTTTCTTTATAGCATATTGTAATGAGAAAGAAGGAAGTCAAGATATATCTTGAATAACAGGCAAGTTTGACACTGAAATACAAAATGAAGCAAGGGAAGGCTAACTGAGTTTTACCAAGAAAACATACTGGTCATATCAAACACGCTCTTCCAACAATATAAGAGACGACTCTACACATGGACATCACCAGATGGTCAATATCAAAATCAGATTGAATATACTCTTTGCACCAGAATACAGAGAAGCCATTTATAATCAGCAAAACCAAGACTTGAGATTGACTGCAGCTCAGATTATGAGCACCTTCCTGCAAAATGCAGACTTAAATTGAAGAAAGTAAGGAAAAATACTAAGCTATGAATGTATGCCCTAAATGAAATCTCTTATGATTACACAGAGCAAGTGACAAATAGATACAAGGGATAGATCTGACAGAGTACCTGAAGAAATGTGGTACTGGAGGTACATAACATTGTAACGATGTGATGACTGAACTCATTCCCAAGAAACATACATGCAAAATGTTGCCTAAGGAGATCTTACAAGTAGCAGAGATAAAAAGAGAAGTAAAATCAAAGGAAAAAGGGGAAGATACCAAATGAATGCAGAGTTCCACCCTCATCCCCCACCAAAAAAAAAAAAAAAATTAGCAAGGAGGGATAAGAAAGACTTCCTAAGTGAAAAGTGCAAAGAAATAGAGGAAAACAATAAAATGAGAAATGCTAGAGATCTCTTCAATAAAATTACAGATATCAAGAAAACTTTTCATGCAAAGATGGACACAATAAAGGACAGAAATAGTATGGACCTAATAGAAGCAGAATATATTAAGAGGAGTTGGCAAGAATACACAGAAAAACTATACAAAAAAAACCTTCATGACTATAAAATTACAGATATCAAGAAAACTTTTCATGCAAAGATGGACACAATAAAGGACAGAAATAGTATGGACCTAATAGAAGCAGAATATATTAAGAGGAGTTGGCAAGAATACACAGAAAAACTATACAAAAAAAACCTTCATGACCCAGATAATCATGATGGTGTGATCAGTCAAATAGAGCCAGACATACTGGAATGTGAAGACAAGTGGGCCTTAGGAAGCACCACTACAAAGAAAGCTAGTGTAAGTGATGGAATTCCAGTTGAGCTGTTTCAAATCCTTAAAAAAATCATGCTGTGAAAGTACTGAAGTCAAAATTCCAGCAAATTTGGAAAACTTAGCAGTGGCCACAGAACTGGAAAAGGTCAGTTTTCATTTCAATTCCTAAGAAAGGCAATGTCAAAGAGTGTTCAAGCTATACCATTGCACTCATCTCACACATTAGTAAAGTAATGCTCAAAATTATCCAAGCCAAAAGACTGTTCTATACATCTATGTCTCTTTTGTTGTCTCACATACAGGGTTATTGTTACCATCTTTCTAAATTCCATATACATGTGTTCAGTTCAGTTCAGTTCAGTTGTTCAGTCGTGTCCAACTCTTTGCCACCCCATGAGTCGCAGCATGCCAGGCCTCCCTGTCCATCACCAACTCCTGGAGTTCACTCAGACTCACGTCCATTGAGCCCGTGATGCCATCCAGCCATCTCATCCTCTGTTGTCCCCTTCTCTTCCTGCCCCCAATCTCTACCAGCATCAGGGTCTTTTCCTTCACCCTGCTTATTTAACTTCTATGCAGAGTACATCATGAGAAACGCTGGACTGGAAGAAACACAAGCTGGAATCAAGATTGCTGGGAGAAATATAAAAAACCTCAGATATGCAGATGACACCACCCTTATGGCAGAAAGTGAAGAGGAGATAAAAATCCTCTTGATGAAAGTGAAAGTGGAGAGTGAAAAAGTTGGCTTAAAGCTCAACATTCAGAAAACAAAGATCATGGCATCTGGCCCCATCACTTCATGGGAAATAGATGGGGAAACGGTAGAAACAGCGTCAGACTTTATTTTTGGGGGCTTCAAAATCACTGCAGATGCTGACTGCAGCCATGAAATTAAAAGACACTTACTCCTTGGAAGAAAAGTTATGACCAACCTAGATAGTATATTCAAAAGCAGAGACNCAACATTCAGAAAACGAAGATCATGGCATCTGGCCCCATCACTTCATGGGAAATAGATGGGGAAACAGTAGAAACAGTGTCAGACTTTGTTTTTTTGGGCTCCAAAATCACTGCAGATGGTGACTGCAGCCATGAAATTAAAAGGCGCTTACTCCTTGGAAGAAAAGTTATGACCAACCTAGATAGTATATTCAAAAGCAGAGACATTATTTTGCCGACTAAGGTCCGCCTAGTCAAGGCTATGGTTTTTCCTGTGGTCATGTATGGATGTGAGAGTTGGACTGTGAAGAAGGCTGAGCACCAAAGAATTGATGCTTTTGAACTGTAGTGTTGGAGAAGACTCTTGAGGGTCCCTTGGACTGCAAGGAGATCCAACCAGTCCATTCTGAAGGAGATCAACCCTGGGATTTCTTTGGAAGGAATGATGCTAAAGCTGAATCTCCAGTACTTTGGCCACCTTATGCGACTATATTGGTGTTTTTCTCTCTGGCTTACTTCACTCTGTATAATAGGCTTTGATGCATGATACTTGATGCTTGGGGCTGGTGCACTGGGATGACCCAGAGGGATGGTATGGGGAAGGAGGAGGGAGGGGGGTTCAGAATGGGGAACATGCGTATACCTGTGGCAGATTCATATTGATGTATGGCAAAACCAATTCAATATTGTAAAGTAATTAAAGTCCAATTAAAATAAATCAATTTATATTAAAAAAAATTCTCCAAGCCAGGCTTCAACAGTATGTGAAGCATTAATTTCCAGATGTTCAAGCTGGACTTATAAAAGGCAAAGGAACCAGAGATCCACCATCCTTTGGATCATCAAAAAAGCAAGAGAGTTCTAGAAAAACAACTACTTCTGCTTTATTGACTACACCAAAACCTTTCACTTTGTGGCTCACAACAGACTGTGGAAAATACTTCAGGGGATGGGAATACCAGAACACCTGACCTGCCTCCTGAGAAATCTGCAGGTCAAGAAGCAACAGTTAGAACTGGACATGGAACAAAAACTAGTTCCAAATTGGAAAAGGTGTGTGTCAAGGCTGTATATTGTCACCCTGCTTATTTAATTTGTATGCAGAGTACATCATGAGAAGTGTTGGCCTGGATGTAGCACAAGCTTGAATGAAGATTGCTGGGAGAAATATAAATAAACTCAGATATGCAGAAGATACCACACTAATGGCAGAAAGTGAAGAAGAACTAAAGAACTTATTGATGAAAATGAAAGAGTAGAGTGAAAAAGTTGGCTTAAAGTTCAACATTCAGAAATATAAGATCATGACCACTGGTCCCACCACTTCCAGGCAAGTAGATGAGGAAACAGTGGAAACAGTGACAGACTTAATTTTGAGGGGGCTCCAAAATCACTGCAGATGGTGAAAGCAAACATGACATGAAAAGATACTTGCTACTTGAAATAAAAGTTATAACTAACCTAGATAGCATGTTAAAAAACAAAGAGATTAATTTACCAACCAAGGTCCATCTAGTCAAACCTATGGTTTTTCCAGTTGTCATGTATGAATGTGAGAGTTGGGCTATAAAGAAAGCTGAGCACCAAAGTATTGATACTTTTGAACTGTGCTGTTGGAGAAGACTCTTGAGAGTCCCTTGGAGAGCAAGGAGTTCATACCAGTTCATCCTACAGGAAATCAATCCTGAATGTTCATTGGAAGGACTGATGCTAAATCTGAAACTCTAATACTCTGGCCGCTTGATGTGAGAACTGACTCATTGTAAAAGACTCTGATACTGGGAAAGATTGAAGGCAGGAGGAGGAGGGGACCACAGAGGATGAGATGGTTAGATGGCGTCACTCAATCAGTGGACATGAGTTTATGTAAACTCTTGTTGTTGTTGATGGACAGGGAGGCCTGGTGTGCTGTAGTCCATGGGGTTGCAAAGAGTTGGACAGGATTGAACAACTGAACTGAACTGAATTGAACTAAACTGAGGGAACATACAAAGATGGGTACAGTAAAGGAAAGAAACAAAGAGGACCTAAAATAATCAGAAGGGATTAAGAAGAGTTGACAAGAACACAGAGGAGAACTATCCAGAAAAATGTCTTAATGACCCAGATAACCATAATGGTGTGGTCACTCACCTGCAGCTAGTCGTCCTGGAGGTTAAAGTCAGGTGGGCTTTAGAAGCATTACTATGAACAAAGCTAGTGGAAGTGATGGAATTAGATACTGAACTGAATTGAACTAAACTGAGGGAACATACAAAGATGGGTACAGTAAAGGAAAGAAACAAAGAGGACCTAAAATAATCAGAAGGGATTAAGAAGAGTTGACAAGAACACAGAGGAGAACTATCCAGAAAAATGTCTTAATGACCCAGATAACCATAATGGTGTGGTCACTCACCTGCAGCTAGTCGTCCTGGAGGTTAAAGTCAGGTGGGCTTTAGAAGCATTACTATGAACAAAGCTAGTGGAAATGATGGAATTAGAGCTGAGCTAATTCGAATGCTATGCATTGATTCTATGAAAGGCCTGCACTCAATGTGCCAGCTTATTTGGAAAACTGAGCAGTGGCCACAAAACTGGAAAAGGTCATTTTTTTTTTTCATTCCAATTTTAAAGAAAGGGAGTGTCAAAGAATATTCAATACTGTACAAATGTGGTCATTTCACATGTTAGCAAGGTAATGCTCAAAATCATTCAAGCTAGGTTTTAACTCTACATAAATTGAGAACTTCCAGATGTGTAGCTGAATTTAGCAAATGGAGAGGGACCAGAGGTCAAACTGCAACATCCACTGGGTCACAGAAAACATAAGAGAATTCCAGAAAAAAATTTCTACTTCTGCCTCATTGACTAAGCTAAATCCTTTCACTTTGCGGGTCACAACAAGCTGTGAAAAATTCTTAAAGAGATAAGAATACCAGACTACCTAATCTGCCACCTGAGAAACCTGTATATAGGTCAAAAATCAGCAGTTAAAACTGGACATGAACAATGGACTGATTCAAAATAGAGAAAGGAGTATATTAACACTGTATAGTCATCCTGCTTTTATCNTATGTGAAGCATTAATTTCCAGATGTTCAAGCTGGACTTATAAAAGGCAAAGGAACCAGAGATCCACCATCCTTTGGATCATCAAAAAAGCAAGAGAGTTCTAGAAAAACAACTACTTCTGCTTTATTGACTACACCAAAGCCTTTGACTTTGTGGCTCACAACAGACTGTGGAAAATACTTCAGGGGATGGGAATACCAGAACACCTGACCTGCCTCCTGAGAAATCTGCAGGTCAAGAAGCAACAGTTAGAACTGGACATGGAACAAAAACTAGTTCCAAATTGGAAAAGGTGTGTGTCAAGGCTGTATATTGTCACCCTGCTTATTTAATTTGTATGCAGAGTACATCATGAGAAGTGTTGGCCTGGATGTAGCACAAGCTTGAATGAAGATTGCTGTGAGAAATATAAATAACCTCAGATATGCAGAAGATACCACCCTAATGGCAGAAAGTGAAGAAGAACTAAAGAACTTATTGATGAAAATGAAAGAGGAGAGTGAAAAAGTTGGCTTAAAGCTCAACATTCAGAAATATAAGATCATGACCACTGGTCCCACCACTTCAAGGCAAGTAGATGAGGAAACAGTGGAAACAGTGACAGACTTAATTTTGAGGGGGCTCCAAAATCACTGCAGATGGTGAAAGCAAACATGACATGAAAAGATACTTGCTACTTGAAATAAAAGTTATAACTAACCTAGATAGCATGTTAAAAAACAAAGAGATTAATTTACCAACCAAGGTCCATCTAGTCAAACCTATGGTTTTTCCAGTTGTCATGTATGAATGTGAGAGTTGGGCTATAAAGAAAGCTGAGCACCAAAATATTGATACTTCTGAACTGTGCTGTTGGAGAAGACTCTTGAGAGTCCCTTGGAGAGCAAAGAGTTCATACCAGTTCATCCTACAGGAAATCAGTCCTGAATGTTCATTGGGAGGACTGATGCTAAATCTGAAACTCTAATACTCTGGTCGCTTGATGTGAGAACTGACTCATTGTAAAAGACTCTGATACTGGGAAGATTGAAGGCGGGAGGAGGAGGGGACCACAGAGGATGAGATGGTTAGATGGCATCACTCAATCAGTGGACATGAGTTTATGTAAACTCTTGTTGTTGTTGATGGACAGGGAGGCTTAGTGTGCTGTAGTCCATGGGGTTGCAAAGAGTTGGACAGGATTGAACAACTGAACTGAACTGAATTAAACTAAACTGAGGGAACATACAAAAATGGGTACAGTAAAGGAAAGAAACAAAGAGGACCTAAAATAATCAGAAGGGATTAAGAAGAGTTGACAAGAACACAGAGGAGAACTATCCAGAAAAATGTCTTAATGACCCAGATAACCATAATGGTGTGGTCACTCACCTGCAGCTAGTCGTCCTGGAGGTTAAAGTCAGGTGGGCTTTAGAAGCATTACTATGAACAAAGCTAGTGGAAGTGATGGAATTAGAGCTGAGCTAATTCGAATTCTATGCATTGATTCTATGAAAGGCCTGCACTCAATGTGCCAGCTTATTTGGAAAACTGAGCAGTGGCCACAAAACTGGAAAAGGTCATTTTTTTTTATTCCAATTTTAAAGAAAGGGAGTGTCAAAGAATATTCAATACTGTACAAATGTGGTCATTTCACATGTTAGCAAGGTAATGCTCAAAATCATTCAAGCTAGGTTTTAACTTTACATAAATTGAAAACTTCCAGATGTGTAGCTGAATTTAGCAAATGGAGAGGGACCAGAGATCAAACTGCAACATCCACTGGGTCACAGAAAACATAAGAGAATTCCAGAAAAAATTTTCTACTTCTGCCTCATTGACTAAGCTAAATCCTTTCACTTTGTGGGTCACAACAAGCTGTGAAAAATTCTTAAAGAGATAAGAATACCAGACTACCTAATCTGCCACCTGAGAAACCTGTATATAGGTCAAAAATCAGCAGTTAAAACTGGACATGAACAATGGACTGATTCAAAATAGAGAAAGGAGTATATTAACACTGTATAGTCATCCTGCTTATCTAACATATATGCAGAGTACATCAGCAAAATGTCAGGCTGGATGAATCACAAGCTGGAATGAAAATTACTGGGAGAAATGTTAACCACATCAGATATGCAAATGACACCACCTTAATGGCAGAAAGAGAAGAGGAACTAAAGATCCTCTTGTTAAGGGTGAAAGAGGAGAATGAAGAAGCTGACTTTAAAATCCACATTCAAAAAAAAAAAAAAATCATTGCATCCAGTCTCATCACTTCAAGGAGAAAGTGAAAATGAAAGTACTCAGTCCTGTCTGACTCTTTGCAACCCCAGGGACTGTAAATAGCCTGTCAGGCTCCTCTTTCCATGGAATTCTATAGGCCAGAATACTAGAGTTGTGTTGCTATGCCCTCCTCCAGGGGATTATTCCAACCTAGGGATCAAATCCAGGTCTCCCACATAGCAGACAGATTCTTTACAGAGTCATCAGGAAAGCCCTAGCAAATATATGGGTTAAAAAGAAACAGTGAGAGATTTTATTCTGGGGGGTTCCAAAATCACTCGGATGGTGACTGCAACCATGAAATGAAAACATGCTTGCTCCCTGGAAGAAAACCGATGTCAAATCTTCAGAGCACATTAAAAAAACAGAGATATCACTTTGCTGATAAATGTCCATATAGTCAAAGCTATGGTTTTTCCAGTAGTCATGTATGGATGTGAGAGCTGAACCATAAAGGAGGCTGAGAGCTGGAGAATTGATGCTTTCAAAGTGTGGTGCTGGAGAAGACTGCTGAGAGTCCCTTGTTCTGCAAGGAGATCCAACCAGTCAGTCCTAAAGAAATCAACCCTGAATATTAATTTCAAACACTGACGCTGAAGCTGAAACTCCAATGCTCCAATACTTTGGCCATCTGATGCAAAGAGCTAAGTCATTAGGAAAGATCCTGATGCTGGGAAAGATTGAAGGCAGGAGGACAACAGAGGATAAGATGGATGACATTACTGACACAACGGACATGAGTTTGAACAAGCCCTGGGAGATGGTGAAGGACGGGGAAGCCTGGCTTGCTGTAGTCCATAATGTCACAAAAAGCTGGATGTGACTTAGTGACTGAACAACATATGCATGTATATGTATGTATCTATAGGTCTATTTATGTATCTATATATCCATCCCACAATATCACTAGCCCTAAAATATCTTTAACTCCTGTTTATTGGTGTGTGTGTGTGTGTGTATATATATATATACACACACACACACACACACATAATGGCACAGATGATTTAGCAAGAAGCTCAAATTGAGATGTCAATTTATGCCATAACTAAGCCATTCACTCCAGGTTTCTACTCACAGAATTCCATCATATGTAAGTTTGAGTCTTCTCTATACTGATTACAACCTGAAAATCAAAAATAAAATAAAATAATGATGGGGTCAAAATATTTAACAAATCAAGAGCTTCAGATACTTTAAGGTAATTATTCTCACATTATAATTTCATTTCATTTAAGAGTTACTGCTTATTTGGTGCATTTATATCATACTACTCTATTCAGTATCTGGTGGAAATAGAGAATGATGGTGGGAATAAAAGTTCTATTTACATTGATCCTTGGACATTTGCTTACTGAAGCCTTATATAACCATACATGAGGAATAGAAACATATTTGAGAGGTCTTCCTTGGTAGCTCAGCTGGTAAAGGATCTGCCTGAAATGCAGCAGATCCTGGTTCAATATCTGGGTTGGGGAGATCCTTTGGAGAAGGGATAGGCTACCCACCCCAGTATATATATACAAAATATGTATATATATATATATATATGGGGCTGGTGCACTGGGATGACCCAGAGAGATAGTATGGGGAGGAAGGTGGGAGGGGGGTTCAGGATTGGGAACACGTGTGCACCCGTGGTGGATTCATGTTGATGTATGGCAAAACCAATACAGTATTGTAAACTAAAATAAAGTTAAAAAAAAAGAGTATCTCCAAGAAAAAGCAATGCAAAAA
>SJXQ01001688.1:0-10934 GCA_006408695.1 Aepyceros melampus | reverse complement strand
AGAAAGAAATATCCAACATGTCCAGAAATCAGGTTCAGTATTGGGAACACATGTACACCCGTGGTGGATTCATGTTGATGTATGGCAAAACCAATACAGTATTGTAAACTAAAATAAAGTAAAAAAAAAAAAAAAAAAAAGAAAAGAAAGAAAGAAAGAAAATAAATTCAACATTAAAAAAAAAAAAAAGAAAGCATCCATTCTTTGGCACTCAGCTTTCTTTATAGTCCAATTTGTACACCATGGAATATTCCAAAGAAAATAGCAGTAAAAAAATATAACCATGGGCATCATCCACTGTGGGCCAAAGTAGCTAAAGGAGAAATGGTTTTTGATCAGAGACAGAAATCTTTATAAAGTACCTTACTTATTTTTCAATTTTCCATTGTATAGTTTGGCATTCTATTTCACCTTTGTCTAATTTCATTCATTACTGTTATGAGATACTGAAGTGATCTTGAGCTTGCTGAGAAAAATCCAGCACATTAAGTGAGTATGATAATATTACTAGAATATAAGACTTTTTTAGATATTACAGACTTTACTTATTTCAATTTCTTGCATTTTCCCTGTGAAGTTAAAAGCTAGCACCACACCAGGTTGTTTTTTTTTTTTTTTTTAAAGGCAGCCATCCAAACAAAAAAAAAATAACATAAAACTACAAAACCTTATATAAATATCAAAACACACACACAAGATCATAAAGAATTTAAAACTATGGTTCCCAATTTCAGTGTGAAAATACCCAACATATATAGGTGACATTGCTAATAGTTTAATTTTGTATTTTTCTTTTAATTTCATTTAAAGCATTTAAAATTATTTCAAAGAAAACAAATATTGCTACTTTTTTAGTAATATTTGGTAGATTTTGGTAGATTTTTGGTAGATTTTTTATTTGTTTTCACTTCAGTGAATCTTAATTACATCAGTAATACACACACACAAGATCATAAAGAATTTAAAACTATGGTTCCCAATTTCAGTGTGAAAATACCCAACATATATAGGTGACATTGCTAATAGTTTAATTTTGTATTTTTCTTTTAATTTCATTTAAAGCATTTAAAATTATTTCAAAGAAAACAAATATTGCTACTTTTTTAGTAATATTTGGTAGATTTTGGTAGATTTTTGGTAGATTTTTTATTTGTTTTCACTTCAGTGAATCTTAATTACATCAGTAATATAGTTTTATCAGTATTAAAGACTTCATATGACAGAAAGTGAAGAAGAACTAAAGATACTCTTGATGAAAGCGGAAGAGGAGAGTAAAAATTTTGGCTTAAGGCTCAACATTCAGAAAACTAAAATCATGGCATCTGACCCCATCCCTTCATGGCAAATAAATGGGTAAACAGTGGAAACAGTGGCTGACTTTATTTTTCTGGGCTCCAAAATTCCTGTAGATAGGGATTGCAGCCGTAAAATTAAAAGATACTTACTCCTTGAAAGGAAAGTAATGACCAACCTAGACAGCATATTAAAAAGAAGAGACATTACTTTGCCAACAAAGGTTCATCTAGTTAAAGCTATGGTTTTTCCAGTGGTCATGTATGGATATGAGAGTTAGACTATAAAGAGAGCTGAGTGCCAAAGAATGGATGCTTTTTTTCTTTTCTTTCTTTCTTTTTTTAATGTTGAATTTATTTTCTTTCTTTCTTTCTTTCTTTCTTTCTTTCTTTCTTTCTTTCTCTCTCTCTCTCTCTCTCTTTTACTTTATTTTAGTTTACAATACTGTATTGGTTTTGCCATACATCAACATGAATCCACCACAGGTGCACACGTGTTCCCAATCCTGAACTCCCCCCCCACCTTCCTCCCCATAACATCTTTCTGAGTCATCCCAGTGCACCAGTCCCAAGCATCCTGTATCCTGCATCAAACCTAGACTGGTGATTCGTTTCTTACGTGATAGTACACGTTTCAATGCCATTCTCCCAAATCATTGCACCCTAGCCCTCTTCCACCGAGTCCAAAAGACTATTCTATACATCTGTGTCTCATTTGCTGTCTCGCATAAATGGTTATCATTACCATCTTTCTAAATTCCATATATATGTGTTAGTATACTGTATTGGTGTTTTTGTTTCTGTCTTACTTCACTCTATATAATCGGCTCCAGATTCATCCACCTCATTAGAACGGATTCAAATGCATTCTTTTTAATGGCAGAGTAATACTCCATTGTGTATATGTACCACATCTTTCTTAACCCTTCATCTGCTCACAACAAGGGAAACTATAAGCAAGGTGACTCTTGCTTACAAGGTTATCATTACCATCTTTCTAAATTCCATATATATGTGTTAGTATACTGTATTGGTGTTTTTGTTTCTGTCTTAATTCACTCTATATAATCGGCTCCAGGTTCATCCACCTCATTAGAACTGATTCAAATGCATTCTTTTTAATGGCAGAGTAATACTCCATTGTGTATATGTACCACATCTTTCTTAACCCTTCATCTGCTCACAACAAGGGAAACTATAAACAAGGTGAAAGACAGCCTTCTGAATGGGAGAAAATAATAGCAAATGAAGCAACTGACAAACAACTAATCTCAAAAATATACAAGCAATTCTTGCAGCTCAATTCCAGAAAAACAAACGACCCAATCAAAAAATGGGTCAAAGAACTAAATAGACATTTCTCCAAAGAAGACTTACAGATGGCTAACAAACACATGAAAAGATGCTTAACATCACACATTATCATAGAAATGCAAATCAAAACCACAATGAGGTACCATTTCACACTAGTCAGAATGGCTGTGATCCAAAAATCTGCAAGCAATAAATGCTGAAGAGGGTGTGGAGGAATGGGAACCCTCTTACACTGTTGGTGGGAATGCAAACTAGTACAGCCACTATGGAGAACAGTGTGCAGATTCCTTAAAAAACTGGAACTAGAACTGCTTATGACCCAGCAATCCCACTGCTGAGCATACACACTGAGGAAACCAGAATTGAAAGAGACACGTGTACCCCAATATTCATTGCAGCACTGTTTATAATAGCCAGCACATGGAAGCAACATAGAATTGATGCTTTTGAACTGTGGTGTTGGAGAAGATTCTTGAGAGTCCCTTTGACTGCAAGGAGATCCAACCAGTCCATCTTAAAGAAGATCAGTCCTGGGTGTTCATTTGAAGGACTGATGCTGAAGCTGAAACTCCAATACTTTGGCCACCTCATACAAAGAGCTGACTCATTTGAAAAAACCCAGATACTGACATAGATTGACAGCAGGAGGAGAAGGGGTCGACAGAGGATGAAATGGTTGAATGGCATCACCGTCTCAATGGACATGGATTTGGGTGGACTCCGGGAGTTGGTGATGGACAAGGAGGCAGAATTGGACAGGACTGAGCTACTGAACTGAACTAAGTTTTAAAAATATATGAGTATTTCCATTGTTTTCTGGGNCTGAAAATTGTATTCTGCTGTTACAATATAAACAACCTTCCAAAGCTGCTGAAGGTAGTGCATCTCAAAAATCATAATTTTTAGAAATAGAAGATAGCAGGACTTTTCTTGTTGTCATGGCACTTCTTAAGAAATTTCTAATTTGCAAAAGCTTCAAAAATGCTGACTAAATCTAAAATGTATTATAAAACAGCAGCCAACAATTTAACAGAGGAAAGCATAGTCTGCTTTTGTATTCCTCAGAAAATGTGATTTCTATATCTTCTGTTATTTGGAAACAACTTAAAGGCAATTCTGGGCTGGTCTAATGAATAAGAAACTGACTTTTAAAATTGAAATTTTATTAAAAAATGGTTAACTATTCATAGCAAAACTAACAGCAGAAGAATTGCAGTCATTATTCAGAGATTCATCCAAAAAAATGTATTAGAAAAGGATAGACATGAAATCCAGTCTTTCAAATTGTCCATTTGTTGCTTCAAACTTAACATATATTTGATATTTATAAAAGCTATAAAAGAGTCTATAAGAACTTTTCAAGCTATCATTATTTTAGTGTTTATATAAGAATGTTATTTCAAAAATTATTTTGAAATGCTTATGAGATACAATATAAACAACCTTCCAAAGCTGCTGAAGGTAGTGCATCTCAAAAATCATAATTTTTAGAAATAGAAGATAGCAGAACTTTTCTTGTTGTCATGGCACTTCTTAAGAAATTTCTAATTTGCAAAAGCTTCAAAAATGCTGATTAAATCTAAAATGTATTATAAAACAGCAGCCAACATTTTAACAGAGGAAAGCATAATCTGCTTTTGTATTCCTCAGAAAATGTGATTTCTATATCTTCTGTTATTTGGAAACAAAGGCAATTCTGGGCTGGTCTCATGAATAAGAAACTGACTTTTAAAATTGAAATTTTATTAAAAAATGGGTAACTATTCATAGCAAAACTAACAGCAGAAGAATTGCAGTCATTATTCAGAGATTCATCCAAAAAATGTATTAGAAAAGGACAGACATGAAATCCAGTCTTTCAAATTGTCCATTTGTTGCTTCAAACTTAACATATATTTGATGTTTATAAAAGCTATCAAAGAGTCTGTAAGAACTTTTCAAGCTATCATTATTTTAGTGTTTATATAAGAATGTTATTTCAAAAATTATTTTGAAATGCTTATGAGTATGTTTATGTTAGTGAGATCTTTAAAGCAGAAAGACAAGTTTAAGTTTAACACTAGGCATCTGTATCATATTCAGTTCAGTTCAATTTAGTTCAGTCACTCAGTCATATCCGACTCTTTGTGACCCCATGAATCGCAACACCTCAGGCCTTCCTATCCATCACCATCTCACGGAGTTCACTCAAACTCATGTCCATCGAGTCGGTGATGCCATCCAGCCATCTCATCCTCTGCGTCCTCTTCTCCTCCTGCCCTCAATCCCTCCAAGCATCAGAGCCTTTTCCAGTGAGTCAACTCTTCGCATGAAGTGGCCAAAGTACTGGAGTTTCAGCTTTAGCATCATACCCTCCAAAGAAATCCCAGGGCTGATCTCCTTAGAATGGACTGGTTGGGTCTCCTTGCAGTCCAAGGGACTCTCAAGATTGAGTCTTCTCCAACACCACATTCAAAAGCATCAATTCTTTGGCACTCAGCTTTCTTCACAATCCAACTCTCGCATCCATACATGACACATGATAGATAATTTATTCACTAAGACCTAAGAGAGCGAGAAAACATCAAATACTCACACTGAGTATGTGTGTATGCATGCTAAGTTGTTTCAGTCATGTTCAATTCTTTGTGACCCTATGGACTGTAACCCACCAGGCTCCTCTGTTCATGGGCTTCTGCAGGGAAAATACTGGAGTGAGTTATGCTGTCCTTCAAGGGATCTTCCTGACCCAGGGATTGAACCTATCTCTCTTACTTCTCTTACAAGTTGTTTCAGTCATGTTCAATTCTTTGTGACCTTATGGACTGTAACCCACCAGGCTCCTCTGTCCATGGGCTTCTGCAGGGAAAATACGGGAGTGAGTTATGCTGTCCTTCAAGGGACCTTTCTGACCCAGGGATCAAACCTATCTCTCTTACTTCTCTGGCAGGCAGAATCTTTACCAGTAGCACCACCTGGGAATCCAGTGAATATACACTTGTTAAAATGCTACTCAGAGAAAGGTAAATTAATAAAATATGTTATAAGAAACAGAGTAATTCACATTTATTGTTTCATAAACAACCTGTCAATGTTACGCATTTTTAAATGTGCTCTAACAAAATAATGCATTATATATCTATTCATTCATCCATCCATCTGCCAATCTATTTATGCTTTCATAAATGTATTTGTTACTGAGTCCAATCTTGTACTGCTTGCTGAACAGAGCAATTAATTGAAGGACTAGTTGTTTGAGGCAAGGAATTGGGGCTTTGCTCAGAAAGCCAACAGAGCAAAAAGATGGTGAACTAGTGTCCAAAGAATCATCTTCCTTGATTTAGAATTAAGGTTCTTTTATACTGCTTTTCAGGTGGCTCTGTGGTAAAGAATACACTTGCCATTTCAGGGCTTGCAGGAAATGCAGTTTCAATCCCAGGGTTGGGAAGATCCCCTGGAGGAGGAAATAGCAACTCACTTCAGTATTCTTGCCAGAATAATTCCATGAATGGAGGAGTCTGATGGGCTACAAACATTCAGAGCCAGCATGACTAAGCAGAGGCAAGAAAGCACAATGGTTACAGCTAAAGGAATAGATACAATATGAAGTCAGGTATGTTCTTCTCTTATTTATTTATTTATTTATCTTGGCACAAGGTATCAAAATAAGGCCATATAGATTAATTACACATAGAGTCTCTTGATGAGGGTGAAAGTGAAAAAGGTGGCTTAAAACTGAACATTCAAAAAACTAACAAGGCATTCAGTCACATCACTTCATGACAAATAGATGGGGAAAAAGTGGAAAATTGGCAGATATTCTTTTCTTGAGCTCTAAAATCACTGTGGACAATGACTATAGCTGTGAAATTCTAAAACACTTGCTCTTTGAAAGGAAAGCTATGACAAATCTAGACAGCATATTAAAAATCAGATCCATCACTTTGCTGACAGAGGTCTATATAGTGAAGCTGTGCTGTTTCCAGTAGTCATGTAAGTATGTGAGCCTTGGATCACAAAAAAGCTGAGCACCAAAGAAGTGATGTTTTTGAATTGTGGTGCTGGAGAAGACTCTTAGTAGTCCCTTGTACAGCAAGAAAATCAAACTTGTCAATCCTAAAAGAAATCAGTCCTGAATATTCGTTGGAAGGAATGATGCTGGGACTGAAGTACCTATACTTTGGCCACGTGATGCAAACAGCCCACTCATTGGAAAAGACTGATTGTAGGCAGGAGAAAAAGGAGGCAGCAGAGGGTAAAATGGTTGGATGGCATCACCAACTCAATGGATGTGAGTTTGAGTAAATTCATGGAGATGGTGAAGGACAGGGAAGCCTGCCATGACACACTTCATGGGGTCGCAAAGAGTCAGACATGTCTTAGCAACTGAACAACAAAGCCATGTAGTAATTACTAATGATAGATTGAGTTGTATTGGCAGAATTAAAGCTATTTCTATCTGTAAGCCTAGATATCAAAGAAGCATAGATGTGCTTTCCTATCATTTATGATGCTAGTTATAATAGGCATTAACTTTATCAATTTTAATGGAGTTATGAGTACACATGGTAAAAATTTAATTTTCAATGTGTTTTCACCTACTGAGGTCTACTTAATATTCAAGTTACAGGAGGAGATTCTATATTCAATTTTCATCAGTCTTAGCCCTGAGGTAACAGAACATGAGTCCCCTTTAGGGAACATCCAGTTGCTTTCAGGTAATAATGCTTGACCTGGGAACTTGAATCATGACTCATCCTTTTCTCTCCCCTCTTTGTCCAGAGACAGTTAGGAACAATCAGTCAATCTCATTATATTCTTTTGCTTGAGAAAATGTTTGAAAATACTATATACACAACCCAACCCTTACCCCATATCCTTACTTCTTATACCTGGTGGATTAGTAATATCCAGTTGTGACAGCTTGTTTATCTCCACTGCCAGATCCCATCATGGACTCTCTGTGATCTCTTTACTACTGAAATTAATGTCATTAGCATCTCTCAGTCTTAGAGAGATTAGAGAGAAAATTTCAGATAGCACAGAACAAATTTTAAAAAATAATCTTCACAATTCTGTTCCTCTAGAACCACATTCAGTACCAAACTATGCAATAGGATTCCCCAGAGAAACAGAACCAATAGTATAGACAGATAGATAGATAGATATAGACATACAGATAGAGATGATACAGATATAGATAAATATACCAGTTGAGCTGTCAGGGAAGCACAGATATAGATATAAATAGATAAAGATATTAATTGTAAAGATTATTGAGGCTGATAAGTCTGGAGAGCTTCAGTTTGTAAGAACCTGTATGGAGGATACATTAATACAGTGTGTTCTCATATCATACTGAGCAAACCTTAAAATGACCTTCATTGATTAAAAAAAGAATAATCAGATCCAAAATATACTGACATGAAAAAATATGGCTTTACACGAAGAACTAATTTTCTGAATGAATTTAATATATTGATGTGAGCTGCCAAAATCTCTAGCATACACATTTGATTGAGGTTTATGCAGCCCACTATAAGCATGTGTACATAAGCCTGGGGGATTTAGTTTTAAGAGCATCTTGGTGGAGATGGAAATAATTGTATTGTAATTTGATAGGACTGTGTGCCTATCAGGAAGGAATCTTATAAGCTGGAAAAGAGGTTTTATTAAACAGTAATAAGGCATAGCGCACAGTCTCATGAAGGCCAGAGGTCCTCTGACTGCTCTAGGATAAACTCAGAAAGCATCAAACCTGTAGTAAATAATCAGGCCCATATGCCTTAAGTTCTGTCAGTGCTTGTGACAAGTGATGCAAACACACTTGTCTGCCTGGTGCTTTTCTGGAGTCATGTACTCTCATTCAGTTGGCTTCTGAGGTTACTATCTTTTCAATCACGTCTCATTTGGGACACCTGCCTTGTAGAGCCTGTTATTGCATATAGTTAAAGCCATTTTGGGAAGTGGGACACATGACATGGGAGACTGCAGCAAGTGTGTTCAAAGACACGAAGGACAAAAGACTGAGATTGTAGGACCAGAGACTGTATCTGTATTATTGAGTAGAATCTGGTTACCTTGTTTCAGAGCTGAAGCTGACACACAGCTTATAGAGAGGGGAGGATGAACAGGGTGATGAAAGGTTGAATAACAAGTTATAGGCTTAGTTGGAGATGCTATTTGCCTTCACATTTTTTAATCATTAAACTTTTTAAATCTCTAAATCATTAGCATGATGAAAAATAAGATAACGTTATAAATTCTGAAGTTGGAACTATGATAAAGTTATCAGTTTGATTCACTTTTCTACAGTTTTATAAAAAATAATATAACTGTTAATAGAATAAGGATTAAGTTAAAATTTTAAAAAGAGATTTAAAATTTTTAAGAAACTGATGTTGAAAATTCTATATACTATGCTATAGAAAATTCTAGCAACTTCTCTCTCTCTCCAGATAAAATGATGCTCTACCCCATTATAAGCAATAAGATTGATAAGTGAAGTGAAATGAAAATTGCTCAGTTGTGTCCAACTCTTTGTGACCCCATGGAGTTGTCCATGGAATTCTCCAGGAGATAGTACTGGAGTGGGTAACCTCTCCCTTTTCTGGAGATCTTCCCAACCCAGGGATCAAATCCACGTATCCCACATTGCAGGCGGATTCTTTACCAGCTGAGCCACGAGACTGATAAAATGCTCACAGAATTTCAGTGTGATTGAATTCCGGGAAGTTGAGTGTGAGATCTTTCGTTTGCAGTGTCAATAACTGTCCTAGTTCAGGTTCTTTCCTTCCATATCTTTTTCACAACTGCACCTTGTCTTTAGGCTTTTGTTTTTGTGATTATCCCCTATCCTTTAACTTTGATTCTTTTCATTAATCTTTTATTATAAGCTTTCTCAAATAAATATTAGACAAGTAGAGGAAATCAGAGGATATACATTGCACATAAATAGCAGAAATGTTAGATATTTTCCTACCCTAAGAATATTTAAACCTTTAACATTCACAGTCTTTTGCCAAATCTGTAAATAATTCATTATTTTTATAATGCAATCTAATCTCAAACCATGATCTACCAGTAAAAGTTATAGGTAACAGACATAAATATGTTAAAATATAAACTTTAATTACATATTTTCAATATATTTCACACGTATGTTTGCAAAAATTATTTTGTGATTATTCCTACACCAGTAGGTATTTTCATAGGCATTTGTTCAGAAAACTAATTTATTAACTATTCCTTAAACTCAGATGCTATAAATAAGACTTTCAGTTTATAAAAATGTGAAAAGTATCATTCCTGAATGTAAGATCTTATCATATCAGCCAATATCTTGTGCATAATAAGCATAACAATGTAATATGTGTGCGTATGTGCATGTGTGTTGAGGAATGCTATTTATACTAGGTTAATTTCAATATCATGACCTTTTGAAGGGTAAGGATTTGACAGAAATATCATCCCTTTTTTCTTGAAGAATTTGGATTACACAATTAAAAAGATTCCATAATTTGTAGGAAGTGTATTTTAGTTTGATTGTTTTGATATCATCATTTGGGTATGTAGTTTCTCAAATACATATTCTGGATTAGAATTCAGCTGGCTACTTGATAGGTAGCAAGGGGGATTGTTAGAAAATTTTGTTCCTGTGCTGTATCCAGATAATTTATGATTTATTCTTTCTGGGATTAAGTCTTATTGGTAAATACTATCTGGATGACTGGTTACCTCTACTATAGATAGTGTACTATGATTATGACTGATAAATTTTTTTTCCAAGTTTGGGCCTCTTGACCTCAGGCAGACTCTGGTTGGTACCATTGGCAAGGATGCTCTCATAGCATTCTTTCACTTTTATCTAATTTAGCATTTTTCTCAACTAAAGATATTATTATTTTTCATTGGAAATTTATTATAATGTAGAAAATTTGGAAAGAATATAAAACTAAGTATTATGATAAATATTTATTTGTGTGTGTGCTAAGTCACTTCAGTTGTGTCACATTCTTTTTAACTCGTCATAATTAAAATTTGGAGCTTTTAATAGTCTCACATTAAACACATGTTCCAAATCTGCACAGCAATATCACAAGTGCTCCTAAAAAGTCAGAGTTACAGTGATGCCTGCTTATGCATGGGCAGAAATTTTCTGGAAGTAGTAAGACTTCTTGAAAAAAAGAAACAAAAACATTTAATTCCACATTATTTTACATGTACATGGGCTGTACTATGCTGTGCTTACTTTCTCAGTCATGTTCAACTTTTTTTAAACTTTTGGACTACTGTAGCCTGCCAGGCCCCTCTGTCCTTGGCATTTTTCAGGCAACAATACTGGAGGGG
>SJXQ01001686.1:431004-562159 GCA_006408695.1 Aepyceros melampus | reverse complement strand
TAACCTCAGATATGCAGATGACACCATCCTTATGGCAGAAAGTGAAGAGGAACTAAAAAGCCTCTTGATGAAAGTGAAAAAGGAGAGTGAAAAAGTTGGCTTAAAGCTCAACATTCAGAAAACGAAGATCATGGCATCTGGTCCCATCACTTCATGGGAAATAGATGGGGAAACAGTAGAAACAGTGACAGACTTTATTTTTCTGCGCTCCAAAATCACTGCAGATGGTGACTACAGCCATGAAATTAAAAGACGCTTACTCCTTGGAAGAAAAGTTATGACCAACCTAGATAGCATATTCAAAAGCAGAGACATTACTTTGCCAACAAGGGTCTGTCTAGTCAAGGCTATGGTTTTTCCTGTGGTCATGTATGGATGTGAGAGTTGGACTGCGAAGAAAGCTGAGCGCCAAAGAATTGATGCTTTTGAACTGTGGTGTTGGAGAAGACTCTTGAGAGTCCCTTGGACTGCAAGGAGATCCAACCAGTCCATTCTGAAAGGAATCAGCCCTGGGATTTCTCTGGAAGGAATGATGCTGAAACTCCAGTACTTTGGCCACCTCATGCGAAGAACTGACTCATTTGAAAAGATCCTGATGCTGGGAAAGATTGAAGATGGGAGGAGAAGGGGATGACTGATGATGAGATGGTGGAAGGAATCACGGAGTCAATGGACACGAGTTTGAGTAAACTCTAGGAGTTGGCGATGGACAGGGAGGCCTGGAATGCTGCAGTCCATGGGGTCGCAAAGAATTGGACACGACTGAGCAACTGAACTGAACTGATACCCAACTTTTTGTTCATAATCTTTTTAGCCATCTTTCCATTTCAAAAAAAACGATTTCCCTAAATCCTAATTAAACTTAGAGATTGTGCCACATTATGATTCATTATGACCTGCGTCAAAGCAGGTATCAGATGCTAAGTAAATTGCATGGTCATTTTATCTTTTCACCTAAAAAGCATACCATTACATCTTTCAGTGCAAAACCTAGAATGTTCTATCACCACCCATGGATTAGGCAAAAGCAACTCCAGTCTATAGACAGCCCTTGTCCAAGTAGCAGAAGACAGGACATGGCCTCTTTGCTCCTTCCTCTATGACCAACAATCAAAGATTTCACTGCTGGCCTTTGTCCTGACTTTACCAACATGACTCATCTTAACAGTGTAAATGTGAACATGATTTTATATGAATTTTCTTATTAGAGAAGTCTGCTCACTTAACATAATGCTCCAGTTCAATGACAGGCTTTTTTTCCTTCTCAGAAATGATCAAGAAGAAATGTGGAAAATTATTCTTTGTTTTTTTGAATAGAAACTACCAACATTTTAACAAACTGATTTTTGCTGAAAATAAACATAATAAAGTAGTATTTTAAAACCTGAAAGTAAGGGATTTCCCTGCAACACAATTTTAGGATTATTTAGCTGTCTCCAAGAGGACAAATAAAACTGTGAACATAATGGTTGGCTTATTGAGAAAGAAAAATATATTATACAAAGACCAGAAAACAGTGGAAGAAAAGGTCTGTAATGGCTTGGCTGCTGAAGGACATTTTTACCCTCATGCCGGCACTAAGTGCTCTTCCCAATGAATAAACCATATGTCCATTTTTATATGCTTCCTTTCACTTAGATTCTGCTACTTCACAATATTCCCTTTGTCCCAGCCCCTGCCTCATCTTCAGCCACTCCCAGCCTGGCTCCCCCATCCCTCACTTCAGCTCCTTGGGCAACCAGTATCTGTGCCCTAGCTACCAATTTGAACATCTGCTACCTGAAAAAAAGAAAAATCACCTCATTGCCTAACATCCTCCAGGGCAAAAAGTTTGAAGGATTCAGCATCCTCAAAAAAACAGCCACAGAAGGACAAAAAAAGAAGCAGCAGCAGCATATCTTTTCCAGCTCAGTAAATTCTATCTATATAAAGATGAAATGAATAACACTTTAAAAAATTATTCATTGCAAGGAAATCCATGCTACCAACAACGTATTGTCTTTCTTTATGCATAGACTGAGACCCACACAGTTTATTTCATTTTTGCAAGTGTGTCTCTTTTTCAACATATTACCATATAGAAGAGATAGAGCATATATATAACTCCAGAGAACAAAATGCCAGTATTTCCTCTCTTTCTCTTGGATTTTTTTCCCCCCTCTCTCTCTTTTTATGTCCCAGAACACTTCCCTAGCTGAAAGATAAGAAAATATTTTCATTGAATTAAAGTAAGCCCTGTGTTAAAACAGCTTGCCTGAATCCAACCAGAGCTTCATTTCAACACTTGGTCAGCAGCCCTCCCTTATTCATTTCTTTCTATCAGTGGCCTCATCTCCAACCTGAATTCTCATCACCATATACCTTTGCCCCCAAGCTTTTGCTAGTCCACTTCCTTGATATGTTTGCACTTAATTTGATTCCATCCTTCATGCTTTTTTCATTATTCTTAGTTCATCCACACCACATAAATTATCACTTTTGTTTTCAGTTCCCCTGTGCCCCCTTCACACCAATTCCAAATAAATACTTCTGATTCTCATCTATTTATCCAAATTAATTCAGATTCCCTTTCCTCATTGCCCATCTCCACTTCTGCCTCCCCTCCTGTCTGTTTCTCTTTCTTATAGCACCTACTTTTCCCTCCATGTTTGTCTCTGCAGAAGGTTTTACTGGCAAAATGCCTGTGTTGTGTTAGGAAAGCTGTTCTCTACATTACTGCCACCTTCAATGGGCCAATGCCTGCATGTCCAACTTCATCCTCTGTGACGAGTGGCTGCACATCACCACCCCAACACTGAAATTACGGAAAAGAAAAGCTTCTTGCTTTTTAGTGGGATTTAACTTCAAGTGGTTTATTTCTAGTTTACATAAAGCTGTTTTTCTTTTTTTCCACAAAATCATCTTTAATCAATATCATCAGCAATAGTCAGGACTACAACCAACCCTATTACTGTCTTTAATGAGCTCTTACCATCCGCCAAGTAATTTATATATATTTGGGCTTCCCTGGTGGCTCAAGGTAAAGAATCTGCCTGCAATGCAGGAGACCTGGTTTCAGTCCCTGGGTTGGGAAGATCCCCTGGAGGAAGAAATGGCAACCCATTCCAGTACTCCTGCCTAGAGAATTCCATGGACAGAGGAGCTATCCCAAAGAGTTGGACACAACTGAGCGACTAACTTTCACTTTACATATATTTACTCATTTAATTTTCAAAATAATCTAGAGGGTAAATTATCCCTGTTTTACAGATGAGGAAACTGAGATTCAGGGAAGATGCATCAGGTATCCAGGTCATAAACCTAGGAATTTGTAGAGCCAGAATTCAAACCTGAGTCTCCCTAACTACAAAGCCCTGCTCTTAACCGCTCTGCAGTACTGCCTTTCCAATAATGCAAAATGCCTTCTTGGATAAATTCCCCACAGGAAGGATTCTTTCCACTTTAATCCACTATAGGGCAAGTGGTTGCAGGTGCTGGGAAACATAATGAGCTCCACCTTGATAATCACTCTGAGTAGACAATGCTCAAAAAACAAAGCACAGAAGATACATCACTTCTCAGTTATCCTCTAACACATCCATTAGAAAGAGGGGTCAGGAAAAGGAAGCAAATGCTCTGGACTCACCGCCCCCCCATAAAGTATCTCTGCTTTCCCAGAGATGCCCAGCCTCCAAACGAGGCAGGACATAGCCTGTCTTCATGTCAATAATTTAAAAGATGTGCTCATCATCGTGAATTCCATACCCTCAACAAAGCTCAACCTTCTGGCCTCATCCTGCCTTCTCTGGTTTCCGGGGGGAAGAGGGGGTGACTCATGGCTGAAGCCGGGGAGCACTGCAATGTCTTCTAGTTACTTTACTCACTGATTTGAGAAAGACAAATAAATAAAACTAACCTCCAGAACAATACCAGACAGGTGAAAAAAAGAAAAAGCTGACAGTAGCAGGAAGCTTTTGCCTTGAAGTATGTGGACTAGAGGACTTGAACTCAGACTCCAAAAGGAACCACGAATGGGACCTGAACCTGAGCCACGGGTTCAAAAGTAACCTTTGGATAACTTTCCATGAAGCAAGCAAGGACCACAAGCAAAAGTCAGTTTGAAACGAGAGGAGAACATGCCTAAGTCTTATGCTGTGAGAAACACTGTCCACTATCATCCTCCCACGGGAATGACTTTGAAATTGAAAGTGGTGATGGTTTCTAGACACACATTATACACTCCTATCTCAGGGAAGCTCCTCTGTTTTACACAAAGACATTTCCCAAAACTGCCTCCCCCAAGAACATTAGAGCTGAGAGGGGCCTCAAAAGCCAAATTGTTTGGCAGATGTAGAAAACGAGGCCACCAGTGAGGTACAGGGATGTGCTCAAGATGACAAAGCTAGTTAGAGACAGCACTAGAACCAGAACCTAGGTTTCCCCGTTTTCCAATGACTGTGTCACTTCTCTGGTGACACAGTCCGCAAGTCACCCCAGAGCACCCGGAAGGCAAGCCGCAAGCCCAAGAAGAAGAACTCTCTCCAGACACATCTCCTAGGCTAGATCTAATCACCCATTTCTTCCCAGCAACACTCCGATTCTGCTCCTTACCTTTAGGAACTCTTCCCAGTTCGGTTGGTATTGTGCACGCACATTGAAAAAACCATACTGGCAATATACTTTCAGGGACTCATTTAAAAACCACTAATGACAGTAATTGCTCCTACAATGCTAACCCCAAGAAGAGACACCAGCCCTAAATTTCTGCCTCAAAGCAGAGGACAAAGACCAGATTCAAGGAAAATGCTAATCTCATTCTTTCCTTCACAAACCCCACTCTTCTAAATTATCCCATTGCTCCCGAGATCAGTATGAGTCCTGGGAGTCACCACAGAAGTCCTGAGTAAACTGTAGTCCCTGCCGGGCCCCACCGCCCTTACCACACACATAGCAATGTAATCACTTTAGCAACTTCACAGTAACAAGCTCGTTAAAAAGCAATTCTGCCATCTCTCCATAAAGCACGCGCCAGAGAACAATGCAAAAGAGGAAGACGCCAATTAATTACAGAATGATCACATCTAATGAACTCCGAAACCCTCCTACTGTTGGTGACTTTGATGAAAAATCAGGGATGCTGGAAAAAGAGTAAATAGGGACACCCTGACTACCTTGTTCAATTGCAATTCTCTCCAAGGTAACTTCTCAGATTCCGGTGGTGATCAAAACTGCCGAATCACACCGATAAAACAAGGAAAAGTGTCAGGGGAGTGACAGGTGCATACATCACGTACGGCTGGGAGTCACACCACCAGAACCCCTGTTCAGGCCTCCTCAGCAGTGTCTGACACTACACCAAGGCTGGCACTGCCCTCTGAAAGCATCTCCGAGCCAGCGAGTGACAAACCCATGTCTGATGCCCGGGACACCTGGAGATCCTAAGGTTAACGTGAGTCTCTTGGCTTCCCTCCCAGGCCCGCCTGCCTCTCTACACCTCCTCGTTGGCACGGATGCCACTTCTCGGAGCAGAGAGAAGCCCTTCCCCCCACAAGGCTAAAGGACGAAAACGAAGAAGCCACGTGCGGCCAACTTGTACCACTACCTGTGTGAGTCCTCTGGTGGGCCTTTAAGTGGAGCTTTTTGTATAAACTTTCCGGCACCCGTTAAACTGACAGCGATGAACCCTCTTCTTGTTTTCGGGGCACGCCTCAGCCCCTACCCCTCCTTGCTCACTGTCGCTGTGTCCACTCTTAACGGTCCCAGCTGCCGCCACGGCTGCCGCCGCTGTTGCCACCCCTCCCACCTTGACTGAGCCGAGCGCAGCCTTCTTGGCCACCAGTTTCAACGTCACTGTGCCATCCACGGCTGAGAGAGTCTGTGAGGTTTTCACCAGATGGCGGCTGAGCTCAGGGGACGATGGGGGCGTTAATGAGGTCACTGCGTTGAGCTGGGCCTGGTTGACGGCTGTGTAGCTGTCTAGAGAAGAGCTGGTTGGCTGGAGGCTGAGGCAGGTCTCAGATAGCAACTTGTCCCGAGAGAGCAGAATGTCCACGGCCGAGCTCTTCTCGCAGATGGTCGCTTCCACGGGGAGCAGCAGGGGGTCTAAGCGCCGGAAGCTCTCCTCGATGCATGGGGGAGGAGAAGCACGGAGGAAGCAGTCCAAGTCCTCACCGAAGGTCTCCGAGATCCTCCTGGGCTCCGTCTGCAGGTAGCGTTCCAATTCAAGGCATGTCTGCAGAGGGCAAGGAGGGAGCGAGAGAAACAGCCATCAGAAGCAAAGAACACCAGGGGACCACATGTTGACAGGCAGAGGAGCAATCTACAGGAAGGAATAGAGGATGTTTCCTGGCTCGTATCTGAAATTTTCTTGGTGAAAGGTCTGACCTTGTTATTTTTCTCCCTGGACACTTCTGAAGGGTTCACAGGGGTCACATCATATGAGCTCAACTACTACAGTTAATGGGGAACTAGAAACCCAGAAGGACTATCTCACACCATCAAGTTCCCTGAGAACATTCAATGTTCAAATGATCTCACATCCCCCAGTCCAATTCGGTAGGTGAGATGCTCTTAGCCTCCCTAGGAGCCCCTATGCAAGCAAGAAGCAAACAAAATCAGATGAGGTTTTCATAGCAAGGTAAGACTCCCCACAGTCAACTTCATTTTTCAAACAGACTCTGGCAAATCACTAAGCACAATCGTTACGTATTGCGAGGCAAGAAGCATGAGTCCCATTACAATAGTTTGACGTCTCTGTCTACATGATAAAAATAAGTTCAAACACAGCTATTTGAATTGTTAAAGAAAAATACACTCATCTATTTCAATATAAAGTTTTCACCTGGTAAAGAAGTGAGGCAAGAAAAAATATAATCAGAAAAGTTCAGAGTTTCAACAAATCTTCATCCATAGTGCTCGTAAGTCTTTGTAAGATGGTAGAAGTGTTTTTATGGCAAAAATGGATATCGGGATTGGGAGTTCATGTACACTCGTGGCTGATCCATGTCGATGTGTAGCAAAACGAATACAGTATTGTAAAGCAAAACAAACTAAAAAAAAAAAATAAATTTATAATCTGAAAGCTCTCCTCACTTAATCCTGCTCTTTCAGAATCCGATAGAAAACCATAGTCCTAACTTATGTGTGCTAAGTTACTTCAGTTGTGTCTGACACTTTGTGACCCTATGGACTGTAGTCTGCCAGGCTCCTCTGTGCATGGGATTCTCCAGGCCAGAATACTGCAGTGGGGGGTCATGCCCTCCTCTAGGGGATCTTCCTGACCCAGCAATTGAACCCGCGTCTCTTATGTCTCCTGCATTGGCTGGCAGGTTCTTTACCACTAGTGCAACTGGGAAGCCCAGTCCTAACATGCCATCAGTTCAATTTGCTGTAACTGCTGGGGCTTTGACAAAGAAACACTGCTGGCAAATTTAAAATCTGACTAGCTCCTAATTCTCTGGCTCTTTAGCACTTCTATGTTTTCAACCAGTGTTCTGATTCTAGGCTTTTATTCTGTTAAGAATACATTTTAATGATATACCTGGTTGTATTGTATCTGTCAACGATTTTATTTTGGAGACATTTCAAAAGATTGGGTTTTAATCAGCCTTCTGGTAAAACTGCATTACTGAATAAGAAAAGCAGATTTTTAACGATGAATCACCTTTGGGTCTCACTCTGATTTTTAATAGTATAAACTAATGAATGGTTCTAATCTTCATTCAATACTCATGTCACAAGTGTTCATTCAATGACTGTGTACACAGCAAGGTGCAAGCCTTTCTGTGTTAGAGGATGATATAGTAACAGATCCATGTGACATACATACAGAATAAACAATTACAAGCTAAAATTTACATGAATCTACAAGCAAAGTGATACCAAAGAATATAACAATAAAGTATGTAGACAAGTTCTTAAGGGATGAGTGGACAATGAATTCTGTACTCTTATGTTATGGAGGTGTTAATCAAGGAAAGCTTATTGGAAAACTAAGCTTGATTCTATTTTGCTTATTGATTAAATAATAGCTCTTGCTGAGTAGCTTCCCACCACTTTATATCTAAAACCAATACTATCACCTTCTCAGGTCTAGAAATTTCTCTTATCCTTATTTGCCCCTTTTCTGAATTCTATGTTTCAAAGATTTTTCCTTTCCTTTTTCCATCTCATTGCTAAAAATTATCATTTACTTCTTTCCAGTATTAAACCCCCCAGTCTCAGCCCCAGTCAATTCACTTCTGAATTATATTACCCCCAAAAAACCTCCCTTTAACCTTCCCTTTTCTTTTTAAACCATCACCTACCAGGAACAGTGTCTGGTACCCATCAGGTACATAGCATCTATCAACCAAAGATAAATCAACTATATACTATTATTTTTAATCATCTATTCCACTCCACTCTACAAAAGCTACCTGCTGACCTTAATCTGGACTACGCTCAAGCTAGATACGACCACTAAAACATGTCTTCTAGAACATAATGCTCCTTTAGCTTTGTTCAAAGAGTAGAACCAGACCTTTGAGACACAAATATGTTCCAGGGGGAAGTCAGCTGAATCATGGGTTAGAAGAGGTCCTTGAGACAGGTCCTCACACACAGGAACTATTTCACAGTCACCAGTGTCTATCAATAGGGCTTTTGGATGTAATAACCTCTTGTATAGTTTTTAGCTCAAAAGTTCAAAAGTCACTAAGAACTGTGACTGTTACTAATAGGAGGCTCAGATCTCTTCATATTCAAAGTTCTGAGGAACTGAGATATTCTAAATGCATTTACACACTCTTCAGGGAGGATAAAAATTAACCTACCCAGTATGCCCTAGTTTGAATCCCAGAACATATGGATCATACTAATCATCTAAGGATGGAGATACTTCTCATCGCTTAAATATGGGAAAATTTGGATCACTAAGAGAGGCTATCTCTTGCAATCCTAATACAAGGCATTCTATTCCATCTGAGAGCTACAGAAGCATGAGAACCCATCAAAATATGCTGGATAGCCCTCTGAAATCATTATGGAATATTGTTGTCTTGAGAAATCTACTTCTTGTAATATCTGCTGGTAATGAAGCTGAGATAGAAAAGAAGATTCTGTCAATTAGAAATTCATCAGGAGTGCTGGAGAATAAAATGTTAAGGATGAGGAGTATTTATTTCATTGTTAGATTATTTCCAAGCAAAAGAGATAATTTATTTCCCATACTTTAAAAAAATAATTCAAGAAGTCCCTTAAGAAACACCTATGATGTTTAATTAGAATTTGTGGTTTCAGTATTTATTTAGAGATTTCAATACATATATACACAGAGATATATATAGTAACAAAGGTGTGTTTGCATGTATGTGTATACATGTATGTACTTCCTGGTTCTGTCAATCAGAAGAATCCACAAGCAAAGACACCCCAATAGTCGTTAGCACACTTGGCATCAAGATCTTGGTTTCTAAATATCATTATCCAACAAAGAGAACCCGGGAGGGAAAAATTGATTGAAAGGCCTGAGGCAAAGAAAATAAAGAAGAGTCTGGAATATCTTGTTGTACTATAAGGTAAAGAAGTGCTCATAAAGTGATGAGTGTATGTCAAAAAGACACATGAGCCAGCCTGAAGGAGTTCTCAAAGCCCAAATCTAGGGAATCTGAGCGATAAAAATTAATAATGATAATAACAGATTCTAACCCATGGAATAAAATTAATATATAAGAAATTCAGTACATAAAAAAATGGTTGAATAAAAAAATGGAGGAGACAGATCAGCTCCTCCTTATAGTAAAATGACAATTAATCAACATAGAAGTATTGATGGAAGTGGAAGATCACTGTTAGTCAAATAACAAAGAAATAATGACTTCCAGCAAGAATCACCAATGGATGTTAAAATTGATAGATGAAGGTATAATGAGAAACAAGATATTTGTCTAGTCTCAAAGTATCCTCCCCCAATAAGACATTTATTAATTATAAAGACAAAACATAATAATTTTATAGCAGAGAAACCTGGCATGCACCATCTTAACCATATGATGAAATTTAGCAGCATATTGATATCATATTCCACTGGTATGATAGGCTGAAAAGGACACATTACTCCATGCCAACTCTTGCCAAAAGTTCAATAACCCCAATCTAATCATGAGAAAACATCAGACCAATACAAACTGAGGGCCATCCTACAAAATAACTGGCCAGTATTCTTTAAAAGTACCAAGGTCATGAGGAACAAAGGCTGAGAAGCTGTCACATACTGGAGGAAACTAAGACGATAAGACAACTAAACGCAATAGATCCCTGTCTGGATCCTGGATGAGAAAAAGAACAGGGGTGGGAAAACAATGTAATTCAAAGAAAGTGTATAGATTTGGTTCATGGTATTTTATCAGTGTTAATTTCTTATTCTGATATCTGTACTGTGGTTATGTAATATTAAGGTAAGCGAGGAATATGTAGACAGAAACTCTATGTACAATTTTTGCAACTTCTGTAAATGTAAATAATTTCAAATAGAAAAAAGAAATACCGACTGGCAAACCAAGAGTGTCTCCAGATTGCAAATTTTGATACAGACTTTGAATGTCTGTTTTTCTATCAGAACCAGAGATCTGCATGCATGCATGTGTGCGTGCTGTCGCTTCAGTAGTGTTCAACTCTTTGAAACCCCGCGGACCATAGTCCATCAGGGTCCTCTGTCCATGCGACTCTCCAGGCAAGAATACTGGAGTGGGGATGCCATGCCCTCTCCAGGGGACTTGAACTACAGTTATATAATATCAAAGTAAATTGGGAATATGTATATAGGAATTCTATGTACAATTTTTTCAACTTCTGTTAAGTCTAAATTATTTCAAATGAAAAAGAAAGAAAAAAAAGAAATACCCATCAGCAAACTAGGAATGTCTCCAGATTGCCAATTTTGATATAGTTTGAGTATTTGTTTTTCTACCAGAAACAGAGATTTACTCTGTCGCAAAGACACTCTAGCCAGCAAACTCCAAACTGGAGTTAGCAGATGTCAATTTAATGACATATACATCATGGCTGTCTGGTACCTCACCTTGGAGAAACGAGGCTTTGCTCAGCCTGAGCTTACAGTACAGCTTCAGGCTTGAGACACTGTATCAACCTCCACCATCTCAAAAATCTACTACTGTCAGCAGTGAGAAGGCAAGGTGCCCAAGTGCAAAGTGAATTTCTTATTATTTACGAGTCACAGGTGAGTTTTGTGAAGGCTCTCTAATATCCTGATTTCAAAATGCATGGCTTCTTTGAGTTTTCTAACAAATATCATCTGAATTTGGTTTTGAACTGATCACTCTGAAATATTTTAATATGCTCTCTCCATTCTCTTCATAGCCCTCTTGTTGAAACCTGCTTATTAAAGACTGTCCTCCAAGACCCAGTGTTATTTGCTCAGTCGTGTCTGACTCTTTGTGGCCCCAAAGACTGTAGCTGGCCAGCCTCCTCTGTTCATGGAATTCTCTAGGCAAGAATACTGGATCAAACCTGGGTCACCTGCCTTGCAAGTGGATTCTTTACCATCTGAGCCAACAAGGAAGCCCCAATCCAAGACCTAGTCTCTAAAAAAGAAAAAAAAATTCAAATCTATTACTGCCATATCTGCAACTTCTGTGATAGGATCCAAAGGCATAAGTTGATAGAAAACAAGATAATCCAAATCTTACAGCACAAATTCAGTTTACCAAAATCTCCCTGCGGTAGTTACTTTCATAGGATCAAGAAGTATGCAAGAAACTTGTCATTGCAGGCAAGATGACGCCAAAGTTACCAAACGGCTCTTTTTCAACCAGTCCTTATCTCACCATAATTTACACGAAACTTGCCAGGGAAGACTACAGACATCTCCAGGCACTTCTGCCATCTCTCCTAAAGGGTTTCCCTCACCTATTTTTCCCCTCCTTAACATTCCCTCATGCCCATATACTTGACACAATCTTTTCTTTTCTCAACTAATTACCCTTTCATTCAAAGTTCAAAATAAAGTCTCTCTCTTTAAGAAGCCTGGTCTAGGAAATACAGTTAAGAAAATATGCTGGCTGTCAAGTGCTGAAAAACATTCCTCTTCAATCCTGGACAATTAAATAGTATCTCCAAAGTGAATTCTAAGGGGCCACAAATTGGCGACATGTCTGGTTTATTAAGATTTATGATCTCCTTAAAAGCAATAATTATATTGTTTAAATCACTTAAGCCTCAAACAATAAAAATAATCTTTTAGAGCTAAACACTACCTTTGTTATCTCAGATGGGAGACATATCTAAGTATTTGAAGTGGTGCGGAGTTGTTAAGAACTTTCTAAAAATTAAGCTGACCTCACAACCCCCATCCATCACCACCACTGTAAATATTTCTGTGTCTTTTAATTAGAACATAAGATAAAGTCAGTGGTCCAATATTCTTGGCACTGCTCAATAGCTGTGTCATTAGGAATATTTATTTGTAGTCTTTGTACTTTTACTCAAGTATCCACATATACTTGAGTTAGTGAGTAAAAAAGAAATAAAAGAAATTGCATTTTGCTAATGATTTCTTTCTGGAAACATACAGTCATCAAAATAAAATGCTACCTACTACTACCTATGTTTTCAATCATCAGTTATTTGTGTTCCCGTTAGTCATCTGCCCTTCATTCCAAGTATCCCACTTACTTCATTCATCTAAAAAATGTAAGAGTTAAAAATACAAACAGATAAAACAATCTGGGGAAAGAATATAGATGCAAAAATATGAGGAGACACAGCACTCTCCTTTGCAGAAACTTGCAAGTCATGCTTCTTCTGAGATCAGACCTTGACCTTCTGATGTTGATGGTCATGATGATGACAATGCTTCTAGGAAGAAAGGGGTGAACTTTGGTTCCCAGAAAGAATGCTCACCCCGGTAACTGCATACACAAGTGAACTGTGCTTGGCTGCCCGTGGGAGTCCCTCCCTGTGACATTTATTATGTGTGGTTTTGTCACATGCTATTAACCATGGTGCCACAGTCCCCAAAGGGTCTGAAGTATAGAAACAGGGAGAAGAACCTCTTACCTTTCCCCTGGGAGTATCCCAAAGCTTAATTACTTTTCTGTGATTTGAAATCGTCACACACATCCCAGAATGGAAATTCAAAGTGACACACAACAAGCTACTTGTAGTAGGGTAATTTGGCCTTCTTCTGTAAAGCAATCTTTTAAAAAAAATCATTCTTTCTAACATATTATTAGCTATGCTCACACTTTATACTTTTTAGCAAAATCTTTATTCTTCTAACTCCTACAGCCAACTTGAAAACTCTATAGGATTGTAAAGTTGATATTTATGGGAACTTTGTGATTTCTTTTTTCCCTTCAAAGGATGATATGATGTAATGGTTCTGTCATATTTCTAGTCTTTTAAAATTAGGTCAGAGTTTAGAAAAGGAAGTGGAAAGCATGGCCAGAGAGTTCTCGTACCATTTTTCTCAGGAACTAGAGGAGGGAAAGGAAGCACCATGATTGATAGGCTCAGTAAGCATATGGGAGAACCTTACATAAGAAGCACCTCAACTCTTTGCCCATCTTCCTGTGTTTCAACATTTCAAAGCACGTTTGAGGAGGAGACGGTAACACTGAACCTAACTCATGGCAGGCAGCATGCGTGAGCCAGTGATAAGAATTAACCTTGTAGGATCTGGAAAGTGATTTCTCTGATGATTTTAAACCAACATTCACTTTTTCTTGACTTCCATTGAGGGAAAACATTAGGGTGGAAGGTTAGGAGAGAATAAATTCTATCTAGACATTGTGGGTAAGCAAGTATATGTGTAAGTGAAAATCTCTTACTGCATTTTTCAGTTATTAGGTTAAAAAAAAAAAAGAACCCACATCAATAGCACACCCCAGAGGTACAACAGAATTACACATCACTACCAGACCTGCTGAACTCCACAAAATAACCACAGTACTAAAATCACTGTAACATCACATTCCTTTCCACTGTTTCTCACATCAACTGGTTGCTGGAGCTGAAACCAAATTAAATATTTCCCTCTAGTAATTTGTACATTCTGAGAGACAGTAGTATGAAAATTAATTGAATTCTAAACAAACATCAAAGTTGGGAAATTTCTACCAAAACCTCTTCAGTGTTTCTCTTCCCTAAACTAGTTTCAACGTAAAAAAAAAGTATTTATTGTATATTTTTCAATGGGGAGTCTGGGGAGAAAGGAGACCAGATTAAAGGCTTGGGGAGAGGGTGATGTCTGTTTATTTAAGAATAAACAGCCTCAAATACCCGTTCCATCTCCCAAGGATGTCTTAGTTGTGGTACATTAAAAAAAAAAAAAACTCAACATAAATCCAACTTAAGTGTTAAGGCGAGTCTTAAAGTCACATAACCTAGGCAGAGTTGGGGTCCAGGTCTTATGCTCCTTGAAGGAAGGCTCCCCACACCTCCAACAACTTAGAATAGCACTTTCTTCCTTCACAGTGTCTGTAATGCTTAAAATTAAGTGTCCACGAGGGATAAGGAGGTCCATGCATAAGAGGTTTTCCTATCTTGGCTCAGGGTTGTTTTTCTACATGTTACTTTTCAGAACACACCAATTAGAAGTCCATCACTCTGGCTTCTATCCACAATTACTGCAACGACCCTCCATCAGCCCTTTAGGAGAGGCACTCACTGTTACTTGGCCACTAAACTAAAACTAAACTCAACTGACGAGTGGTAGAGAGACACCATTGCTCATCACAGCTAGATCACTGAAGATGCTTGGGTCTGCATCAACATACTTCCCAAAGAAGCCTCAATTTAGCTTGACACACACTGGAGGAAATCCTATTTGTACTTTATAGCTTGAAAAGAAGTCTCATTAGATGTCTTTGCTTCAGTCATCACACTTTCATGGACAAAATAAAATTCATGCCTTAATAATAGTCAATTAAAAATCATCCTCCATTAGAGCAAAGACCTAGCTCTGGGCTGAGAATGTGGATTAAGACAAAACTGCAGAAGAGATACCCCGAAAGGAAAAGCCCATCCCCACGTAGGGGAGTGCCAACAGTCCTTGCTTTAAGGCCTGTCCCAGCGACTCACAAGAGCCCACGGACCTGGGAGAAGGCATGCCATCCAAGGAGTGATGCTTCCTGGGAACAACAGTGATCCTGACAGTTGCTCAGCTTCACCATTAATTTTCCATAAAGAGCAGTTTTTGCAACGAGCGCTTGTGTCAGGAGGGGCCTGATGCTTCAAAACCCTGTAATTATTCTTGGCTCCCCACCCCCCACAGCCTCTGCACCTGTGTCAGTTCAAGGCACCAGCTGGCCGCGTCTTGCCTCCTGCCTCTTAAAGGGGTGGGTTGGGGCTGAGGGGCGGGGTGGGCAGGGGAGCCTTCATTGAAAACCCAGACTCACATTACTTGCCTCTTCTTCCAAAATGCAAAAACAAAACAAAAATGTTTCAACTCACCAATCTCATCCCTTCCCCCAACGGGTCTTGCCAAAGGAAACAAATAAACATTAATTGGCTAGAGAGCCTTCATTCAAACTAAAATTGCTGAAAAACACAGTAACAGAGAAAGGTCTGACAAGGGGTTATTAATGCTGTTTCACAACTCGCTCTTACTCACTCCCCCACTCACTCCAGTGAACTCTGCGCGCACACACACACACACACACACACACCCTCCCCAAACTCCCCGGGCCCCTCTGCACGGAGTGGCCGAGATGGGAACATGCCGAACCCATGACATCATCTCCCCTTCCTCTCCCAAATCACTTGCACAGGCTGACTCAGGCTACTGGGATTTTATTTTTTTTTTCTTTAAAGCAAACTCATTCTATGGACTCCCTTCTGGACAACTGTTACACCTCCTCAGTCGGGTAAATTAAATATATCCTTTCTCTACCTCCCATAAAACTTACATATACACATGATTGCTTCTTTTTACCTTGAAGCACAGTTGCCCATGTGTACAATATACACACATACACATACCCAGTCAAAGCTTGAATTTCCCAAGAACAACAGGTTCAGTTCTCATCAGGGCCCTCAGTGGTAGATGCAATTTAGTGATTGGTGATCACAGAGGATATTTTCAAAACCAACAGAGTTTTCAAGAACTTCCACCGTGGAATGTGAAAGGTGGAGGTACTAAGGAATGTTTGTTCTGCTCCTCAAACTGCAAAAGTGACGACCAAAAACATAATGAAAACCAAGCCCTGAGCTGCCTCTCCTGACATAGAAGGTTGCACAGTGACTTCATTTGAGGTACTTGGAATCCACTTCTCAAAATATTTCAGATGGCAGCGTGGGTGTGCCACGGGGCTGCTCACCCCAGTTAAAAGAAACTGGCCCTGCCTGCTCTGAAAGGCAGAAGAGAAGGGGTTAAGAGTTGGCCCTGGAGAGAGACTGCTTAGGGTCAATATCAGGCTGCACTACTTACTAGCTCAGCTCACTGCTGGGCAAGTTACTCAACCCCTCTGTCTCACTTTCCTCATCTGTAAAATAAGATAACAGAAAAACCTACAACGCAGAAGTGCGTGTGAGTTCCATCACTCTCAAGGGCCGAGTGTGTAGAATAGGGCCTGAAACACACACACTCTCTGGAGCCAGTATAGTGTGTTCTTTTTATTACATGTCTAAGAACGTTGAGGGCATGGAAAGCGAAAATAAAGACAGCAAATGATTATCCAGGTAAAGCAATGCTGTCGAGTAGAACAGATTAAGTGATCTACCTCATGGGGCTGTTTTCTCACCTACCAGGTGAATGGATGGGGGGTCTTAGGAACCTACTCATCTGGCGGTTCCAGGATGCCATGGAATAGTGATGAAAGGGTAAAAGTGGTGAAAGGTGGGAATGGCTCATTGAGAACAGGTTCAAAGGAACAGCATGTGGCTCTGCTGCCCAAGAGGCTGGTGAAAGGAAGGAGGCTGAGAACCCAGAAAAAAGGTGGTCTTTGGCCTCTTCACAGGGGACTCAGAAGCTTATGACACTCACTAACCCATGTTTCCAGATACTGTGAAACTAATCCTCTGGTTCACCATGGGTATCGGCCTCACTAGCATTTAATCTTCACTAGAATGTGGATTCCTCAAAGACACCTGGACTTGTTTTTGTCTCATGGTCCATTTGTCTTGTTGAATGAATGAATGAGGCGATGAATAAATGAATGAAGCAACTTTCAAACAATTCCATCAAATTTGTCAACATAGTTGAGCACAATTCTGGTCAGGCAGGGGTCCAAGAGTATGATAAAAGCCAAAAATTCCTCCTCCTTCACCAAAAGAACATCAGAAACAGTATGCATGCATATATAATCAACAACAGTCCTTGTAGGATTCTGCAGTTTTAATAATTAAATTTTTCATTAAAAAAGTAAAGTTTTAAATGCTTACTGTCTGGGATACACCCAGCATTCCTAAATGAGAAGCAGATTTAGATTCCTAAAAGGCCATAGAGCAGCCCTGTGTAGGAAGTAAAAGTCATTTCCTCATCTCAGAGAATGTTCCTCTTCCTGTGGCCACTTCATCGTTTCTCCTCTGGCCTCTGGAAACCACCAGGAAGAGACGCCAGAGAAACACAACTGGACAGCTGCTATGTCCAATTCTCATTTTTTGTTGGTAAAAGGGCCTGGTCTGGGAATCAGGTTCATTGTCTCCCTTTCTGATGCTGCCTCTCCCCTTCCCACTAAACTACTAACCCTGTGCAGAGAGTTCATTTCCTTCTCTGCAAAATGAGTGAACCATCCTCGCAAAGACTCCTCCCAGCTCAAATTCTTGCTGACAATCCTTCAGTGGCCCGCCATCACATTTACTTACTTGCCATGGCCAATCAGATCCTACGTGAACTTGTCTTGCCTTCCTCATCTCTTACCCTTCTCCCATGCACACAAACACACCAAGTTCAGAGCGCAGTGCCTGCTATTACCTGCTTTCTTTTAACCTATGATGTTCTGGTTTAATTGCCACCTATTCAGAGTCCTTTGATCTGCCTAAATAACTCAAAACATCCTATTCATTCTCTATCAGACTACCTTGTTTTGTTTTTCAGTTACTTGCCAAGCCCTGGAAAGATCCAAATTATTTGTTTTCATGTTTACTGTCTATCTTCCCTACTATTAAGGAAGTTCCAGCAGAGTAGGGACCTCCAGCTTATGTGCCAGTGAATCTCCACACTCAGCACAGGGCTTGGACAAGGCCATCTACACACACTAGTTTAATGGGTAAAGGAATCAATGAAGCCATCCGTCAATGCCGAATTCTACGGACAATGAAGCTGGTCTCTTTAGCCAAGAAATCTATTCTTAAAAGTGTACCTTACTAGGTCAAAGGGCTCCATCAACTTTTCTCCTCCATTCACACGTTAGCACCGAGAAAGCACATGCTGATGATTCATTCTCATTGGACTAAGCAGAATGGAGTCTCTGCTCAAGACAAAGGGATCAGTCTTGGGTCCTCACACTTGCCCATTTCAAACAGAGGCAAGGAGGGCATTTCTTCTCAGAAGTCAGTATTGCATCATGTGTTCAGAGCGTCACTCAGATGAGCAAACCCACCCTCTCCTGGCTTCCGCACCAGGAGCTTGTTAACTGGTGCCCTGAGGGAACAGACTAAGGGCAGAGGCTCAAGCATCTTATATCATTTATTCCCATTTCTACACCCAAAAGGGCCTCCCTGGGAAAGGCAAGTCTGGTCACTGGTCTCTGCAGCCCTTGAGGGTCACAGCCATTTGGTCCCCAATGTGGGTCTCCCCATATTCACTGGTCTTTCCATGAAAGATTGCATTCCAATTTCACAGGCAGCGAAGATCCTGTTTTTTGTCATCTTAAATAGCCTCACACTCCACTTACATAGGTGAGGTCCTGGGAAATTCCTGTTTTGGCCCCTTCTGGTGACTTTCCCATAAATTCCTAAACACAAAACATTTCGTTCCCTCCATTCCCTTTAAGAATTTTACATAAAAAAATATCTCTACTGAGAGATGCTATTTATTTCAGGATTATTATCTCAGAGATACAGAGCTCTCAAATACTGAACCTGGAAGTAAGCCAAAATCCAATTAAGAGGGTATTGGCGTTTGAACTAGGCAAGAGCTAAGGGTGAAAATATTGAATATAAGCTGTACAGGGTCCCGGTGTATGTGAGCGTGTGCACGTGTCACCAACGATGAAATGTAGATTCTTTTTCATGTCTTTCAGATGCTTTTCCCTAAACTCCTTGTTTCCAGAATCCCAGAGCCATTCCCTTTCTTGTTTATTATATTAGGCAATAGGAAGCTTTCAACGATGGCTGGGAACAGATGAGGGAGAAAAGAAGAGACAGTTTTCCATCATGTAAAGAAAAGAGAACTGTGCCTGGCCCATTTCTGAACCACAATCCAATGTTGCAGATTTCAAATTAACAATTCAACCCAACTAGACAGGCAAGAATCCAGTGCTGAGGCCCTGATGTTTGGTTTCCAGTAGCTCCGGCATCTCATTTAACCCTAGGTGGCTCACCTGGTACGGCATGACACGCACTTTCAGGCGTACCATTCTTCTCATTGAAGAAGACACACTAATTTGAATCATCACCGCCATCCCCTCTCCTCTTTGTTCCTGTCTGAACCAATTTCCATACAGTTTCAAAGAAATCATCAGCCCATGCAAAGGGGAACTCCCAATGGAACAAGAACTACATTAGCAGCATACGGGGGAAAATCTAATTTCCAATCCAGTTGCTTTGTTGTTTCAACCTCCAAGGAAGGTTGCTACATATGCACAACATAAATTAAGTTTTAAAACGCCACCGTGATTTAAAATTAATAAAAACTCTCATGGGGAAAAGGTGGGTTTTGGTACAAATCTCCTTACACAATTGAAAGTCAACTCCACCAGAGCTTGTGGGTGGTCTCGGTCTTTGAGATCTCAATCATATCAGCCAACAAAATATTTCAAAATGGCATATATTCACTGAATCAATGCACATACTTTAAATAGTTTATGGAGAATGAAATCTCAGTGTAAGGTGGTATCCACATTAAAAATTCTTGAATTACCTTGTTGACAGACCTCACTGAGATGTATTTTAATACTTCAAATTAAGGATTCCATTTTGGCATGACAGGATATGCCAATAAGATTTCCTAGTGGCCTGCTTACTGGGATAAAACTCATGGCAAGACACCAGTGTGACTACATCATTAATTAACCTGAACCACATACCGGAACATTGCTGCTAATAAAACTCCCCTAAAAAGAAAACATGTTTTCTCAACTGAGAATCCTGGAATGTGGGCCCCAGCAGACCCACAGCCTTAATTAAGGAGATATTCTGACGCTGTGTCTATATTTGCAATTGTCATAAAATTTGGTCATATTTGGCTTGCTCTTCAACAAATTGAGATCTTGAATGTGCTTTTTGGAAAAAGAAAATAAAAATGACATCTACACAATTAGGATTTGCAAACAACTATATGAATGAAAGGATTATTTTTGCTGAGGCAGGGATGTATTATCTATGTGGTTCTTGAAAACACACTCTGAGCTCTGAACCCACGATTCACTGAATCAGAGATCCATAGAAACCCTCCATTTTCTCTAGAAAACAGGCTGACAGAACCAAGAACGAATCATAAATATAGCAGCCAGGTGAAACTGGGACTTTTCCAATCCAATCCATATGAAATGACATATAACTTTTTTATAGAGAACTGTTTTGTACAAAGCTTCTGAAAATGGTTGTCAAAGTTTTCATGTAAACTTAAAGTTCTCCTATGAGTCTAACTAGACAACAAGGATTAAAATTCCCTTCCTATTAATGGAGAAGCCTTTCTGGTAAAGAAAACTGGGTTTTCCATACTTCTGTAGCTATATTACCAACAAAACCAGAAACAGAACCAAAGGATTCTCGGGCTTTTCCCTTAGGCTCTTTTTCTGGTCCAACTCTGAACCCTCTATCATGATCTCAAAACAGAAAGTTCAACAAATCATCTGCAGAAGCTTGAAGGAATAGGATTCCTGACAAAGGCTCAGGATCTTCCCAAATTGTAAGCACAATACCCAAATTTCATTCCACAAGCTTTTCAACTATTTGTGTAATTTCTGTGTAATTTCTCCTGTTGAGAAGGAAACAAGAGGTCTTAGTTTTGACGACACCCTTTATTAGGAAATTTCTGAGTTTTCTCTGGCTGTTCCAAACCTTGGCTGGATTGTTAAAAGTAATTAGAATTTTAGTCATTCCAATCTGTCAACATCAAGTGTCATCAATGAAATAGAAAGAAACAGAATCAGTATCATTAAGATCTGAACTAAGAAAATTCATAATTATGGTTTACTAAGAACCTAATTTTATTTTATTGGATTAATGACAAATATATGGAAACTATAAGTGATACATTTTTTAAAAAGGGTAGTTGAACCTGCCATTCAACATTTAAAAAAAATTTTCATAGTTTTAATAAACATAAAAATGTATATTTTACCAAACCAGATTCAGCATCCCTCTCAACCAGTGCCCTTCAGAACACGCAATCTTAAGCTATTTTCAACACCAGTACTATCAATCACTCGTTTCTTTTGTTTAAGATTCAAATAAAAAATGCAGCTTGAAAAAGGACATAGAAGGAATAGAAGCAGCAAGAAGAGGAGGAAAAATAGCAGCATGCAAAACAGATGAACAGCAAGCATTTCACTCTTGTGTAAAGACCCTGGATGCCAATACTTCTCAGGTGACACACCTCTAACAAAGGAGATCCATCAAACTTTGGGAAGCAAATCAACTCAAGGGTAAAAGAGACACTTGGCCCTGCTCCCCACATGGAAACTAAACCTTAATCTTAAAGTGGTTTTGTCTATAATCATTTGGTAGTCAGCTAAGAAGAAAGATGGCTGGAACATTATTGTGATTCAGAAAGGTGTGGTTGTGGAAGACTATCTTTATTAAAAAATCAAGGAATTAAGCATCTTATTGGGATGGGGTACCTAATCAATCTTGGATATCAAAACCTTTCCACTTTGGGCTTTTTACAGATATCAAAGGCAATGTGGGGTCACAGAGAGAACATAGACTTACGTCAGGAGGACTTTAACGAACTCCTCCCAAGTAATTTGCTTTGTGGCCTTCTTCAAGTCACCTCCTGTTTGGTCCTTGCTTTCTCATGACAAAATCTTGCTTGTCTAAAGGAAGCAAAGCACGTGGAAGATGAAATTTTACTATTCTGATCCCTCTGCTTACAGGAGTCTTCAGGTATCTCCATTTCAGATTGTGGACTGCAGTTTCTGCCCAATCTCCCAGGTGAGATCCCAGGAAACAAGGCCACACAGTAGTCCTTGAGGTGCTGGGGTAGACAGGTGTTGTTTTTAAGGATCCCCAGGTGACTCAGTGGTAAAGAATCCGCCTGTCAATGCAGGAGCCGTAGGAGAACCAGGTTTGATCCCTGGGTCAGGAAGATTCCCTAGAGGAGGAAAATGGCTACCTACTTCAGTATTTTTGCCTGGGAAATCCCATGGACAGAGGAGCCTGATGGGCTACAGTCCATACAATCACAGAGAGTCGGACATGACTGAACAACTGAGCGTGCACGCACGCATGCACACACACACACACACACACACTTCAAGTAGGTATCAATGCCTTTCCTGATAAATCTAGGTCAGGATTTACACACTCAAACACCTACAGGGGCCAGGATTTAGTGGAAAGAATATGACAACAGAGATAGGTGGGAACTGCAGTAAACCTTCCACCAAGTTTTCCTATGAAATTGCTTACTTGAGGAGAGACCCATCTGGAGGAAATCACAAATGAGCAGCACTTTCATTCATCTTCTGCTCAGCTACCCTTGCCTAGCACTACACAGCTGGAATCCCTGCTCTCGAGAAGAATCTTGACACAAGAAAGGAAAATGTGCAGAGATGTCACCAAGTAATGTCAAGCAGGACAAGGCAAGCGTGGACAAATCTACAGGAGCCTGGAGGCCAGGCACCAAGTTTTAAACCTCCCTCGGGCTAAGCACAGTGCTCAGTATCATCAGCAGGTGCTAGTAAATTCTTCTTAAGTGAATTTTTTTTTTAAAGAAATCTTGATTAGGAGCCACTATTACTTATCATTCTGTGCTCTTCTCAGAAGTGACCAGATCAAACTGGCAGCTTTGTCAAGCAGGATAACAGCCAGGGAGAAAGAACTTTGCTGGGATATGCAGGTTATACCCATTTGAACTCTGTTGGCCTTTCAGGGGCAGGTACTGTGTCTTGTCCTTCTTTTAAATTAATTGAACAATTATTTACTCAGTCTCTGCTTTACATCAGACACTTTGCTAGAGATTTTGGGGAGTCCTAGGGCTCAATATCTGCCTATAGGATGCCCACAGTATAGCAGGGACAGAGGGATAGAAATATGTTCAACTCTAAGAGAGTATGTGTATGACTGATAATTAGGACAAACCACGTATGATGGCGCTCAGCAAAAGAACCAACTCACTTTCCTGGAGAGGCTGGTAAAGGCCAAGTGAAAAGTCACATTTGAGCTGTACCTTGAAAAATAAGCAGGCTTCTGTTAAGTGGAGAAAGGGGATAATGACATTCCAGAAAGAGCACACGGACACATGAAAGCCCCACTGTGTGCCTGGACAAGGATGAGCAGACTAGTGATTCTGATAACACCGGGGTAGCTATAAAGGGGCAGCAACAGCATCCCCAGGGCCTAGAAAACACAGTTTCTGGCTGAAAATGATGTTGCTTGTTTGCTCTGGGCTCAGTTTCACCAGTATAATTGACTAAACAGCAATAGCTGTTTCTCTAGTGCATCTGGGATAATTCGGGAAAGATGAAGAGCGCAAAAATCACTAGTGAAGCCCAATGGTCATATTAATGCTACCAAGTAATACTTCTGAACCAAATGTTTTACAAAGTTATCTGAGTCTTTTTCCATTTCAGATTTATACTCCTAGTTTAAGACACACATATAATAAGCTTTCAAATGAGAATGAAAGAAGAGATAAATATTATTAAAAAGAAAGCTTAAAAAATGCTAGTATATCAAGCTGCTAAGTCACTTCAGTCGTGTCGACTCTGTGTGACCCCACAGACAGCAGCCCACCAGGCTCTGCCATCCCTGGGATTCTCCAGGCAAGAATGCTGGAGTGGGTTGCCATTTCCTTCTCCAATGCATGAAAGTGAAGTCACTCAGTCGTGTCCGACTCTTAGTGACCCCATGGACTGCAGCCTACCAGGCTCCTCCATCCATGGGATTTTCCAGGCAAGAGTACGGGAGTGGGGTGCCATTGCCTTCTCCGAGTATATCAAGCACAAAATGAAATTCAGCCCTGAGTTTCCTGGCAGTCAGGGCAAAATGATCAACAATAAGTTAAGAACTTCTCATCATCAAGAAAAAGAAACATCAATCCCTCAGATATCAGTTGATCTGTGTATGCCAGGTTTAAAGCAAGAGCTGGAAGATGACAAAATATGGAATAAAAGAGAAAGGACAAGAGGGAAAAAGGAGATGATTAAAAAGTATATCTCCCTATTTTTTTAAGGAAAAAAAAATTGGAATTTCCTCACTAAAACCATCAAATGTTTTGTTGGTGAGGGGACCAAAGGTTCAGCGCCTGGATGTGTTTTTCTCCTTTGTAGCCCCTTTCTGTTGATGTTTTTCTGGCTTTCTAAGCAAAGAGGAAACCTCACCCATTCCTGTAGACATGCATTTATGACCACATTCTCCTGGCCAATAACACTAAGCGGCTCCTTTTGGCACCTCTCAAGGGTGGAGCGTCAAGCAATTGGACCTGGTTATGAAGTTGCTGTTGCTACCGCTCAGGTTGAACGCTGGCAAGTTCAGGGAGGACTCCAGGGCAGAGCTAACTCATTAAGGACAAAATGTGCAGGCACATTTGACCTTTGGAAATCCAGCCCTGGTTAGAAGCTTCCAGATTCAAAACAACAGCTCCAGGCTGGAAAGAGAGTTGGAGGAAGCGTACTATGAGTGCTGGACCCATCCCCGCCCCCACATTCCCCTGTGACTGAGAGGCTCACAAAATCAATAGAGCAGCATTATTAACTCTGCAATATCATAAGAGAAGGCTCTGTCTCTGCTTTAGTGGGAAGTGAAGACAGCAGAAAGGCAGGCTGGCTCCAAGGGAAAGGATGCTTCATTAAAGTCTGAACTCTCGGGAGGCAAATTCATCTAAGCTCTACAGATGAACCCAGTATTGATACAGCACCTCCTCCACTCCCATAAAAATTGTGCCCTTGGTCAAGGAGAAGTCACAGAGGGAAACAAGTTAGGTCTGAATGACAAAGAGTTATTGTTTGGTTTAGACTTCCAAAAACTAACGCCAGGGGGCTAACTCAAGGCAAAAGTTTCAAAAACATCATAGAAATGTTCAGTCACAAGCTTTATAGCTTCCCACTGTTGCTAATTTTTCACCTTGTTTCCCTGGGTCACCGACAAGTACCAAAATGAACATTTTCAAATGTCAGCAGAAGAGAACACAGAGCCTCTGTTATACCTGCAGGGAAATGAAACCACCGGCCCTATCCTTGTATCCCTTCTGATTTGCTTAGGACTCCCAACCAGCTGGGTCACAGCTTCCCTCACATAGGTCACATGACCCAATTCAACTGCCTCTATCACCAAGTCAGTATCACCAATACATTTCATGCACGCCTGAGAAACAGGGTTCATTTTATCCTTCCCTTCATGTGAGGCTGTACCTTGGTCTCTACAGTATCCTGCCACCATCCCTCAGGAATGCCTGTAACTGTCACTACAAGGCTGAAAGGTGGCTCAGACGGTAGAGAATCTGCCTGCAATGTGGGAGACCTGGGTTCAATCCCTGGGCTGGGAAGATCTCCTGGAGGAGGGCATGGCAACCCACTCCAGGGTTGCAAAGAGTCAGACACAACTGAGCGACTAAGCACACAGCACAAAGGTAAGCAAAATAAGTTTTCAGATGCACCTTTATCCCCAAAGCCTTCCTCCCATCATGCAGATTAAGCGAAAGTCTTCTCTGTAAAGTCATTGTTGTCTTCAGCATCTCTGATTCTGGTATTTGATTCTAGATAGAAGGTTAAATATCCTTTGTTGTATCAATTCAATCCATTTGCTTTAAAGAAGCATCACTCTTTCCAGAAAGGTTTTTTTTCCTTTAGCTGGAATCAAACAAATACGACCTGATATGTTTATCGGTATTATTCACATCACTCAACAGAACACAATGGCAACTCACCAATCAGTCCTGAGGCAGAACTGAAGGAACAGAATGCTTATCACATCTATATTTTTTAAAACTGCCACCACTGATGACCATAAATTACCTCCTGCTTTTACGTACACAGATTTTATAAGGAAGTGCTGCATAGTAACGTACATTAAAGCTTTAACTGACATGCTTAGTCAGAATCTCCTGCCTGCCATGATTTGCCATGACATGAAAAGACCATTAGCTTTTCCTTTTCTTTACTTCCCTCACTTTTTCCTATGAAAGGAATAAAATAAATCTATTGGAAAAGAAGATGAGGTTAAAAAAAAAACCTTCAAACGATAATACACTTACTCAAACACTGACAATACATATAGTATATGGAGTGTGACAGCCTTTTCGTTTAACAAGAAATTTACACACTCAAGAGGAGACTCATGATAAATGAAATATATGCAATAAATGAAACAAAGATCATAAGTATACTAAACCCAAAATATTTGTCCCATTTTAGATTTCTTTTTTGAGTGTCAACTACATACTTCCAGGAAAAAGTTTTGAGAAGAACATTTTGGGGAGTATATAACAAAGCTATGAGATGAGCAGGAAAATTCCTTAACTATTTCAGATGTGACTGGGAAAGCCACGGAAGAAATATTCTCTCCTGACACCCTGTTCTTTTCCTTGTATGCCAATCACAATGCATACGTCCATATCTATTTATCTTGTGGGTCCACCTCTAGACTCTAGCAAGGACAGTATCTGTTTGGGTCATTAATACATTCTCAGCACCGAGTACAATGCTTGGCATATCAAAAGCCTTCAAGAAAGGAAGAGAGGAAGGAAGAGAAAGAGAGAGGGATGAATTAAATTAATCAATTAAAGAAAAGGAACCAAGAGAGTGATGTCACCAGGATAGCGACATAGGGGTTCCTGGCTTCACAAGAAGAGCAACTATTAACTATTCATGAGATAATAGTTGTTATCTGAGAAATCAGACAGAAACTAAGTAAATCACAAAGAAAGAGGACCAAACGAAAATCATAGAAGAAAAATGAAGCATAACTACAAAACTGAGCATTCCCTACTTCCTTCTCAAGGATCCCAGTGGTTAATTATGGAGGAGTATGACTATTCCGACTCCTTCACCCCTCGTTAGTGGATGATAGGCTCTGATCGGCAAGAGCCAGCTGACTTCAGGGACTAGGAGTGAGTTCTATTTTGATGCAAAGTGGCCAGGAAGAGGCAAGTGTACAGGTGGACAGGTAAGGGACAAAGCAATCTCCACACCAGTATTTTTGGAGACACAGGATTCTCTCTACCTCCACCACTCTTCCTTGAGGCTACCTGCCTACAGTCCTCAAATTCTTTCCATTTTTACTTGCAGGGTGAGGTTAGGGGAATTCAGGACAAACTAGAAGTGAACACACCCTGGTTCACTCCCCTTCCCTAGCTGCTCCCAGTCCCTTTCTGGCCAGTGTTCCTCAAGGAGCAGGGCCTAGGACCAAGGTCCCTTGAGCCTCTTCCCCTGGGTCAGACCAAGATAAAACCATCATTGCTGCCTCCAGTCTTCCTTCTATGCTGGAGCCTGTCCCCGTGCTGTACTAGACTCCTGCCTTCCTCCGCTGGAATTCCTCAGAGGCACGGGGCTCCCTCTTCCAAGTAAGTATCTCCCAGGATGTCCTGCAAGTAAAGCTTCCAAACTTCTTTTTATCACCTTCCCTCACTCCTGCCCAAGAAAGGTACTGTAAGAGAAAAGATGAAAGAAAAGAAAAAAGAAAAAAACACTATAGCCCGTGCTCCTCTCTTGTCATCCTAAGCCCTTCCTGGAAAGCTTTGCCCCCTGCTGTGAGGGAAGCCCTGAGGAGCCAGGTAGGCAGTGAGGTGCTGGCAACCTGCTGCTCAGTTGGAGGCACATTTCCCTCCCCTAGATGAGCAGCCTACAAGCCAGGGGTGGGGGTGGGGAGAGGATTCCACAGTAGCTACTGGGACGCAAGAATGAGATGGCACTTCCCAACTGGGTCTCAATCCAGTTTTATCCACTTGAAACCTGATATTTAACCTCTAATCTGTCTGGTTCCCGCATCTATTTTCTCAAATGGGTTGGGGAGGGGAGAAGTGGAGTTAATTTATTGGCCCCACTAAAATAAGAGCAATCATGGTATAATTATAGACAATTGTCAGCAGTCCAAATTATTGATCCTCTCAAGAGGCTGGGTATTCTTCTAAATGAACATAAGACTGAAAGAAAAAAAATAACACAAAGCAAATGCAAGTGCCCCATCACTTTATCACAGGATTGCTCTTAAAAAAATTGAAAGTAATGAACACACGTGAAGGTCAAAAACATTTAAACAACAGAAAAGGTTTAAAAATAAAATCTCCCTTTCTAATTCCTAGCACCCTCTCCTCCTTCCCCCTCACATTGTCAATAAGTATATCCTTTTATTTGAATGTATATATAGAGAGAGACAATTCTATTTCTTCTTTTGTCTCATTTACACAAAAGCCAATTGGCTTTTTAACAGCCAAGAAGCCCCAGCTACAAACAAGCTGGGGAGGTATGACCTGGATTCCTTCTCAATTACCCCTGCCTTCTTGCCTACGGCCCCTTTTGCCCCATAAGAACTTCATCCCTGTATTCCAAGGTATCCCCACTTACCACACCCAGCCCACTCCCTCAGAGCAAGTCCCTCAAACATAACTAAGTCATCTGATGGCTATGGAGTAAGATGCCCTCACTGTGGGGAACACAGGACTCTATTATTTCTGCAAGTTACTGTGAGTCTATAATTATTTCAAAATAAAAAGCGTTATTAAAATGAAATAAGTTAGCACTCGACAGGGAAAACCACAGTGGAAGAACCTGAAAGTAAGAGGACAATAAGTAACAGATGATGACAAATTTCTCTGACAATATCATGTGCCAACATCAGCCCCAACCTCTGTTGCTTCTTTCCACCGTGTTCACTGCCAGGGTTGTAGCATCAGCCAGTTCTTGCAATGTCTTAGAACAGGTTTGATTTTCTTTAAAGAACAAAACATTATTTTCCAATAAAACTGTTTGTTGCAAACTGGAAAATGTTACCACTAGATCTGAAGCAATTTTTGTTTTTTTTTTTAATAGCTGATTAAGTTTCTATCCTCTTTAAAAAAAAAAGTCAAAACTAAACTTTAAAAGTACATAAATATTTAAGTTTGCAGAGAAAGGTATGGCTCTCCAGATGGGGAGTCGATCCAATTCATGATCTCAAGCATTTTATGGCCACACTTCCCTGCAAATCATATTGATGGCAAAAATCCAGCTGCATACTCAAGTGTTTTGTCACATTCCTACCCCCAGAATCAAATTTCTCATGTGGGAGGTTGAGCCAAAGGTATGTCCTGACAAATCCCTACAGAAGTAGATTCCTGTCCCTCTCCATTTCTACTTCCGCTTAAAAGTCTGAAGAAGGGCAAACTGGAAGCTGTGAGTTTTAAGGAGCCCCTTAACAGAGAAGGCAATGGCACCCCACTCCAGTACTCTTGCCTGGAAAATCCCATGGACAGAGGAGTCTGGTAGACTGCAGTCCATGGGGTCACGAAGAGTCAGACAAAACTGAGAGACTTCACTTTCACTTTTCACTTTCATGCATTGGAGAAGGAAATGGCAACCCACTCCAGTGTTCTTGCCTGGAGAATCCCAGGGACGGCAGACCCTGGTAGGCTGCCGTCTATGGGGTCGCAAAGTCGGACACGACTAAAGCAACTTAGCAGCAGCAGCAGTAGCAGTAACTCTATCAAGGCTGAGAGGAGGGCCATGTCTGCCATCCAACCATGATGAGAGAGAATAAGAGGCCTGTGCTAAGCCACCACGTGGGCTGCTCCTACAAACCTTCGCTTTGAATTCATGTCTTTGAATAAGGACAGAGCTACTCAATCCCCTAAAACAGGGATGGGCTAACACCCTAGTGACCCTCTATTAGACAGGGATCCAGACACTCCCTCATTTCCACAGTGCTCAGGATGAGGCAGTATGAGAGAGGGCCTTTGGACCTCACACTCTGAGTTCCCAAATTCTTGTCAAAATGGCACCCATCTGAAGCAGCATGGAGATCTGAGCATCCTGAGCTGAAGAGTTCATGGAGCTTGACCAACACAGTCATTGTGGTCCTCATGTCAGAGAGATCAACCTCCCTTCTTATCTACAGTTACCTCCGACATGGGTTGTCTAGGGTGGGATAAAAGTCCATGTCCCTGAGACCATAAATGCTGCTCTGTCACTCCAATCCCTGTGTAGCATAAGCTAGGCTTTTCTGGAAGTCAGCTGAGAGGTCCTGGTAAGTCCAGAACTTCCTTACCAGGACAAGTTCCCATCTTATCATTGAACCACATGTGACAGACATTGTTAATGAGTCATTTTAGCCACACCGACTTCTACTTTCAGGAGCAAACTGTCCCCAAGGTTCTCCTTTCTACATAAAACCCAAACTTCCTTCATCTCTGGGCATCAACACACACACACACACAATTGTTTCATGAGTGTGATAAAATATTTTACGTTTTAAAATTTTATCTGAAAAGAATCAATTAAGCCAAATGTATTATCTTAATCTAGCTTTGACATACAATAAACTATTTACTAACTTTACTTTTTCAAAATTTATTTAAAAGCTAACACACATACAAAGAAATTAGAAATTATGTCCCCACTAGAAAACCAGTAGGAAGATTTTTCAAAGTCCTGAAAGTAAGGGACAAGTAAGAGCCCCACTTGAACAAGTAAGAAGCTACTATATCCGTGCTCAGAACACTGAATAGAAATCATAAGGAAGAAGAAAGTCAACAGAGAGTGCTAGTTTAAGTCTGAAGCTAAAGCCTCCGCCACCACAGAATAGAAAACAGTAACATTATATGGCATATGATAGTTTACAAAGCACTTTCACAGCCATGTATCATTTGATTATAATAATCCTATTATTATAAACCCCACATTGCAGATGGGAAAATGCAGTTTAGCAATTTGCCCTGGTTTATTTTACAAAGTCAGGACTAAATTCCAGTTTTCTGACTCCAAGTCCCTTGAAATCTCTACCACATCAGTGTTCTTCATATTTCATTTCATTCCACGTTCATACATTTTTACCAAATCAGCTTTCCATCTGTATAATCCTTTCCCTATTATTTACAACTGCCTCATGAAGGCATTGAATCTTATAACAATCTATAACAGAAAAGTGTCTGAAAAAGTATACGTGTGTGTATGTGTATATATGTATCTGAACCACTTTGCTGTACACCTGGAACTAACACCACATTGTAAACCAGCTATACTACAGTAAAAATTTAAGGCCGAATATATTTTAAAATACTTTTCCTATAAATGATCAATAAAAAATAACCATAAAATTAAAAACAATATAACCAAAATGATAATATTAACTTTTAGCTAGACGTTTGACTGTCAAAAACTCTGGGTTTGGTTTCTGTTTTCTCTTCATTAAAAAGAAAGAAAGGAAGAAAAATGAAAAAAAGGAAGGAATAAAGAGAGGGGAAGATGGAGGACAGGACAGAGAAGAAGGAGTAAGAGAAGGAAAAGATTATTAAGCCTTGAGGACACAAAGCTGAGACTTTCTCCTAGAGCTAGTCAGAAGGATTGAAAGAAAACTGAAAGGGGAATAATAAAGAGGCCTCCCAAGGTGATTCTGTTATTTAACACTGTGCTCCTGAGCCCACAGAGGGTAGCTCACCCTTTGAGAAGCACTGCCTTGAGCCATGCTTCACCATGCATAAGTTAACATGGGAAGACATCTGAAATATTGAAATGGGATAAGTTAGGAGTTTGGGATTAATATATACAAACTACTATATACAAAATAGATAACCAACAAAGACCTACTATATAGCACAGGAAACTATACTCAGTATCATTTAACAATCTATAATGGAAAAGTGTCTGAAAACGTATATGCGTGTATATATATCTGAACCACTTTGCTATACACGTGAAACTAATACCACATTGTAAATCAACTATACTACAATAAAAATTTAAAAATAAGTTTTTCAAGTAAAGCCAATTACTTGAAGGTCCAATACTGGCTTGGACTTAAATAATGCTCTCTAAAGCTCAGGCCTGACAGCAAACTCTGGGAGATAGTGGAGGACAGGGCAGCCTGGTGTGCTGCAGTTCATGGGGTCGCAAAGAGTCGGACACGACTTTGCAACTGAAACAACAGAGCTCAGGCGGGTTATCTGCAAATCAAGGAGAAAGAAAAGAGATTGCGATGAGATGTCTAACAGTCCTCAGATTCTAATATTTGTAAAATCTTAAACTCTTTGAATAGGGTGCATGAAAAAAGAGATCATGAATGCAGAAACAAGAGGAAAAGACACTTCTTGGATAGGAAGACAAATGATGTGCATTCTGCTTCTCTTTCACAGAAGAACTGTGCAAGGACATTTGAGGGCCACATAAGGTCTGCCTGCTTTTTTCTTCTTGCTTTTATTTTCTACCTTTCTTTCTTCCTTTCTAAAGATACTTTCCAGAAATATTTTAATAGCTGTCAATTCACATAGTAAGATAAACTATTTAGTTTTTAAAAATTAATAAATATGCTAACAAGATAATGACGCTGGACCTTTACTTAACACTCAGAGTTTTTTAAAAAGAAAAAGTAATTGGAGATTGTAGCAAAGGAGGTATACCCTGTATCAAGTAATTCAATGGAATGACTGGCTTTTTTAACAAGAAAAGAATGACTTGAAAATCACCAGCCGGTCAACCTAAATGATATCCTTGGTAATATCAGGGAGCCAATATAAAAGAATAAATTTTTTTAAACACCCCTAATGTAGAATAGCATCCTGAAAGCATTAGAAAATGAAGGCCAAGTGCCTTGCTGGCAGTATTTGAGTGCCAAGGGCAAAAAAAAAAGCCAATTACTTGATTCTCAGGAAAGTACTTTATTATAATGCCCTAGAGTTCTTCACACAAAAAGCATCACTTCCTCAGTGAAACAAGTCATATAAAATCCACTTCCACAAAAAATTAGCAGTTAAAGCAGATAATGGTGTTCTAACAACATGCTTCTATATCAAGACTATGAAACCTCAGCAATGGATACATGTTTTTCTTCCACAAAAAGGACTCTTCCCCACCACTGATCAGTTGTGTCTCATGAGTGACAAAAGAAACCCAGACAATGGCAGTCATTTGTTAATGAGGGTTGTCTGACCAGAGGAACTTTTTTTCTTGGTATTGTCTCATTTCACTGCCATTTCCACCAAGAAGAGGCTGCAAGCTCAGGAAACTTAAGAGTCAGTTTCCAAATTGGAAAATGTTGCAAATACCAATAAGGAATAAACATGCTCAGCAGCAACTGCTCAGCCCAGGCGGGGAGAGGGGTAAACCAGATGGTCTTTTCCAACCCAGATTTCGATGATCTACAACAGAACCTGGATGACTCGGAGAAATTGAGATGCAATTTGGAATCTGCTTTATAAAATAGAATCCCAAACAAAGGCATTCAACAAGGCAGAGAAGTCTAAAAAGGAATGAAAATGGATTCCGGGTAAGAACAGAAATCAAGCCAGCTTGAGACTCATGAAGAAATAAAGGCTGTCCCCCAAATCACAGCATTTTTGGAGGGGAAGGTGACTTAGAGAGCTGACAGTCTGGGAGTCACAAACTACAATGCATGCTCACCTGGCTAGAGATCAGAAACAAAGCAAGGGAGAAATAGTGGAGACAAGGTTAATTGAAGAGTGCATGATGTGTCTGAAAGCATTCCAATTAAAAAGAAAACTGAAAGAGGTATGCTGGCCAAATAAAACAGCTCTTGAAGCCAGTTTAGCCTAGGAACTTCCTGTTTGTATCTGATCATCTGAATGCTCCTAACTCTACCCTACTGTGTACACATGAGGAAACTGAGGACCACAGAACTCTTATCATTTTATGATAAGCATACAATAGTGTTTGCGCGTGCTGCTGCTGCTGCTGAGTCGCTTCAGTCGTGCGACCCCATAGACGGCAGCCCACCAGGCTCCCCCATCCCTGGGATTCTCCAGGCAAGAACACTGGAGTGGGTTGCCATTTCCTTCCCAATGCATGAAAGTGAAAAGTGAAAGTGAAGTCACTCAGTCGTGCCTGACTCTTAGCGACCCCATAGACTGGAGCCTACCAGGCTCCTCTGTCCATGGGATTTTCCAGGCAAGAGCATTGGAGTGGGGTGCCATTGCCGTGTAGCAGAGCCAAAATGCTAGGATTATATTACACACCGCAATGATGTTAAATGGAAAAAAAATGAAATGACATTAAGGCAAAAAATCCTGCATGCCTTTGGGTCAGGTGTACTAAATTCACATAGTTTATTTTCTCAAAGGCCAAATTATATTATCATCTAGTTAAAACATAAAGCTACTGAGAACTGGGGGAAGATGTATGCAAGGAGAGGTTGTGCAAAGAAACAAAAAAATCCTAAGTAGTCAGAGTCAGATATTCAGTTTTTAAAAAACCAGTGTTAAGTCCATAATTATCTTTGTCACAACAGTCCTAAGTAAGATGGCAAATGGAATTCCTGACTTCTATTTTCCAGGTAGTAAAAATGAGGGACATAGAACCCTCACAGTTTTATTTTTAATGGATTTTTTAAAGTTATATGAAGGTTCCTTCTAGATACTCCTCAAAAAGCAAGGTAAGAAAAATTCTTTCCATTCTTGGTATTGGGGAATGTACATTTTTTAAAAATTGGGTAAGCTTAAGACTCTTTGAAAAAAAAAAAAGTGAAATTCCAAGGGAAAAAATTTCATTGAGATATATTAAGTGGTGTGAAATCTCCCTAGGAAATTCATGAAGTCCAGAGAAGGATGACGAGATCCTCCCACGGGGCAGCTAGAAGCAGATGAGACAAAGAACTGGAAATCTTCTTTCTGGGAGCCCCCCCTTCTGTCAGCCAATGGGACTTTCCTTCCCTGGTTTCTGTGTGTCTAAGAAACACACAAACACACACTCCTAAGGAGGAGGAGATGCAGTCTGTACACACAGCTGGCATCTCTGACATAAATCTCTCCACAGGTACTGGGCTAAACCTTCAATATGAGGAAATAATCTTCAAGTTTTATAGAGCATATGCATGATTCTTCCCCCTCCCCCATAAAACTCCCAACATGAACAACCACATCAAATTATTGCTTTTCAGAGGCCAATTCAAAAATACCCACTTTATCACAGAAAGAATATTCCTTGTATATGTGAGTGCTTCTATTATGTCTTATTTGAAGGGGGAAAATGAAATAAAAACCCTATCGGAGATATTTATAGATCTCATAAAACCTGATTCACTCTCATAAGCTGCTGTAAGCTCAGTCATCAGGTAAGGCAGAAAAGGCAGGCGTAGTAACCGGCACTGTATTACAGTATATGTGCCTAATTCTGACTCACAAAGAAAAATATCCACATGCTGGAAAAACTTAGGAAAAGTCCTAAGTAAGACTGGAAAGAAAGGGAATGAGTTGGACATGGGTGTGAGCAAGCCAAGCAAATTGCAACAATATCAAAGGAGGCTGAGTTTTGGGGGGCAATGGATATTGTGAGTGTTTCCCCACTACTAAGCACAAGTGATTTCATGAAAGCTGCTCTGGTGGGATGGATAAAGGAAATACCATGCCTTTCCATCATTCACCTTCTCTTAGACACTCGAGATGACTAGGGCCTTAGAGAAACCAGTGATACTATTTAGAAAAAGAGCACTGTTTTCAATGGAAGGAAGGATGGTTGAAAATGGGTAAAGAATTTGTTGAGTGGATCCTATGTGCCAGACACTGGGCCAGAGAGCCAACATGCCTGCCCTTACTTAGGCATTATTGTCTCCATTCCAGCCACGACAGAATAGACTCAGAGATGTTGGGTGACTTTCTCAAGGCTCCAGCTCTGCCTGATTTCAACACCTCATGTAATCTGACTAATACAAACACTATGACCTGAAGAAACCCTAGCACAAGTGTTAGTCACTCAGTCATGTCCAACTCTTTGCGACCCCACGGACTGTGGCCCACCAGGTTCCTCTGTCAATGGGATTCTCCAGGTAAGAATACTGGAATGGGTTGCCATGCCCTTCTACTGGGAATCTTTCTGATCCAGGGATCAACTGGGTCTCCTGCACTGCAGGTAGATTCTTTACCATCTGAGCCATGAAGGAGCCCAAGAACAATCCAGTTCTTTTTCAGATGAGAAAACCAAGAAAGAAGACAAGCCAGACAGACTTCAAATCCATACAGTCCCATTGAGTCCCAAGCCATGACCTTTGGCTGCTGCCTTGGTGTCTCCTTCCTAACTAGGAGTCAGTATAAATGTAGAAATTCAGATTCCTGAGCAGACTGCCTGGGCTCATTCTGAGCCCAATCTGGCTTAACCAGACTTTCAAGTTGTGTGACTTTAGGCAAGTCATTTAATAACTCTCACCTCAATGCATCCATCTGTAAAAGGAGGATTAAGCAGAAAATGTATCTCACAGGGTTCATGTGAGGGTTAAATGAAATGATGTATATAATGTGCTCAGATGAGATCATCTCTAGGAAGTATCTGATATCTATTAGATATTCCTGGAGAAGGGCATGGGCATGGCAACCCACTCCAGTATTCTTGCCTGGAGAATCCCATGGACAAGAGGAGGCTGGTGGGCTACAGTCCACAGGGTCACAAAGAGTCAGACACGAGTGAAGCGACTTAGCACAGGTATTATTATGATGCTTGTTATGGTGACAGAATGGCCAACTTGAAAGAAGGAAGAGGAAAGAATGTTCCACCAAGGGTTTTGCAACTCATCTGCTTTGCAGCCACATGAAGACAACTTGCTTCATCTTCCTCTGCCCCATTTTTCTCACCTCTGAATGGGAAATTCTGTAATATCTGCCTGTTCCTTAGTTACAGAAAAGAATGTGCCAGTGACAAGAGATCCTGATCAAAACACCCTGAGTCCTTGAGAACAAAAGCTCAATACAGATGTCTGTTAGACTCTTACAAGGCAACATGAACATCCCCATCACAGAGGAAACCATCTCTTGGTCCGTATTAAAGAAAGAAAGAAAGAAACTTAATACAGGGAGGTAAATGTACAGGGGAGGGCCGGGTCATTTTGGAATGCAGAAGCAAAGCCAAAGACTCAGTGTACACTGAGCAGCATCTCAGGGAGCTCACAGGAGAATCAGCTCTGCACAGGGCGCTCCTCGAAGATGACATCCTTCACCTCTCAGACCGGAGCTGTGCTCTATGAACAGGGTCTACAGTGGCCCTATGAACAAACACTAAGAGCTCAAAAGGGAGGGATGGGGCCGTCTATTTCCACTCCTTTGTATGCCAAGCAAATCTGCCGCCTCTCCAAAAATAAGAGCCAGTGCTGTGACCAGTCCATTGAATTCCCACAACCTGAGCTCTGGAAGGTGAGCATGAACGCAGGGTCAGGAGCAGGCAGGCACTCCCTTGCCGAGCGATTGCTCCACAGCTAATTGCCATTTTCACAGCTGGGTTGAGCTTTCCAAAAGATATCCTTCAACCTTGAGCTCTGAGCTCCTCTCCTGATGTTCTCTCTTGCCAACCATACCCCCATCAAAGACAGTTTATAGATGAAAGGATGCAGCTACAGTACATACATTTTTGCAAACATCACAGTTTGAAATCGAGGCCTTTCTAAGGCTTCTTTGTGAAAATCACCACATGCCCACAGTCATTACCACAAGAGCTAAAGCCTTCTATGGACGAGGAGGCGGCCTCCTTGCCTGAATGTCCTCAGTGGCAATTCTTCTACAGTTTATTTTTGCTCCTCTTACTAGAAACATGGGTCCTTTGAAATTCTTTATAAACAGAGTCTACTTGCAAACAGTGAGGTCAGGAAGAAATCTGTTGAACTGCTACCTAATACCTATCTGGCATCATCCAACAGATGTTCATGCATACATCCATCCCTTTAAAACCACAGAGCGGGCTGAGGTAAGTGGAAAATCATGGTCGAGAGCCTGCCGAGAATGAATTATTTGAAGCACGGCAAGGCTGGAGTTTAATGCCCACCACCACAAAAGTACCAGCAATGGAATTTGACCAGGTTAAGCAAACCTCTAGCGGGTCAGAGGAAATGTAAGCTAAATGAGATTGTACTCAACACTTTAGGGTAAAGGAAAGCAAAACAAGAAAGATCAACAACACTTGGACAGTTGCTATTAACCAAGGAGCTGGATGAAGTATACCCACCACTACCCTGCTTTATTACAAACCTCTTTTACACTTAGCTTCCAAGTTATATAAGAAATAAAATATTTCCATATAAGGAGTAGCCAACTACAACTCTGATATATCTGATATTAACCTTTCATAGATTAAGAGCTCAAAGTCTTGGCTGCATATTGGAATCACCCAGAAGATTATAAACAAAAAACAAAAAACACTGATGTCTGGGTTCCATCCAAAGGAACATTGATATAATTGGTCTGGGGTACAACCACAGTTGTGAATCATTACTGCACACATAGTCAAATCTTAAGGCACAGTCATATCTTAAGTCCTAAATATCCGCTGATTATCTACCATGTGCATAGCTTTCTAAGAACCTGAGGGTTATGTATTAAAAGTTTATTCTCAGAATTATAACCAAGGCATGGACTTTGCTCCAAATCATACAACCTAACTGGAAAAACAGGGTAATGGGGAAAAAAGAAAAACTATATTACAGGACAAAACTGAAAAGCATCACGAGGAAGTAGAAAGTTCTACACAAGAGTGTAGAAATAGTAGCAATTACTGTTGGCAAAGGGAAAGTGAGGGAGTTTCCTGGATGATGTGGCAACCATCTGAAAGTCAAAGGATGGGTAGAATTTGGACAAAGAGACTCATGAGGGAAAAGGAAAAAGAAGTCTGAAGGAAATGACATAAATGAAGACAAACAGAAAAAGTACAGTCATTCAATTTGTATGGCAGCACACATGGTAACAAGAGGGGAAACTTGTGACTACTACCTAGACTCAGTCTAGGAATATTGTGACTCTTAGAAGTTTGGCTTCATCATACGCAAAAGAGGGAAAACCAACAACTGGAAACATGGTGATTGAGGGAGAAAGCCAATTCAGGCGAGGTGGCCAGGCTGCCCTGGGGCAATGGCAGAAGAAGAAGAAAGAAGACCAGGTGCAGTACCGTAAGAACCAAGTCAAGGGGATTTTTCAACCGTTACAGTCAAGGGAAAGAGAAGAGCCAAAGATGCTAGAACCTTCAAACCTGGATCCCAGAAGAAAGGCGATTAGTAAAAGACAGGGAAGCCAGGAAAAGGAGGACAGACTGGATGAGCTCACACTTCGGGGTATACTCAGCTGAGGTCATAATGGGACAATCCCAAAAGTCTTTAGTGTCAGCCCCCATGTTTCCAATTCCAAACTGTGAGCCTGAACTCAGCAAGATACTGGAGCTGGACATGTAGATTACGGCTTTGACGACATAAAGAAGTCTCCATTTGGGAAGCAAACTTCAGTTTCTAAGATCTTAGAGGTGAAGCCGATCTGTGAGACAAGTTCCAACAGAGAATTTTCACCATCATCACTACCAGAGATTTGGTGGAGAAGGGCCAAAAACTGCTGGGAAGTAGAGTGAAGAGCACCCCGAGTTTCCTTTCCTTGCTAGAGTCACTCAAAATTAGGCCAGCACAATCCTTCCAGCCCCATAGGACTTTTTTAAAAAAAAAACACAGAAGTTGAATCTCTTCCCAACTGCTTATCACAATGTGCAATATTTTTTTGTTTAAATTTGTAAAAACATTACAACTTCACTGCCCATCCAACCCTCTCAAGAAATCTTAAAACACTTCAGAAAAGCTTTTCCTGAATTGGCACATGATAACTGCTACAGTTTCACGCAGTCTCTTAGCTGGCAAGTTGTCAGAGACAAAGTATTTCACCATTTCGCACTTGACGCTTTCCACAGAAAACCCCAGTTCCACCATCCATCCAGCTCCCTACCACATCCATCTCAATGCACCTCCTTACTCTCACTCCATTTGTTATCATTTAAGTGACAGCACTTTTTTTCATAGGGCTGGAGTTGTAATTGGGGGCTTTGGTTTTGTCTTTTTAGTACAGTGTACATTTTCCAGGTTACCACACATTATTAAAAGTGGAAAAGAGATAAAATGACACACATAAGCTTTCTCCAAGATATCAACAGCTTGGTTTAGGGCCCAGACAATCCCCAAATTCCATTGCAAGTGCTGTTCAAAGTAAAAACAGGATTTTCATGCCTCCTTTTAAGGGGAAACAGGGAAAGAAAGAGGAGGAAAGATGAGAAGTAACTCAAAATATATTCAGAACAACATGATAAAAAGCAAGCAAACGGATCATGTGGACATCTGAAACAGTCTGGGGCCTAGGACCGCCATCCATGTCAACAACAGCTGGGGGACCTTGGAAGGTTCAGTGCTTCATCTGGCTTCAACAATCACTTGGTCCTAGCCTAGTGTTTTAAAGAAACCAAGAGCCTTTCAGGATTTGAAATCCTAAGATTATCTGCATCTAGCTTTGATAACAGGCCTGGGGCCTGACTTTCAATATGACCCTTAGGAAATGTCAATAAACCCATATTCAGAAATAGATATTGCATACAGCTCTACATTATTTATTTTAATTACCTATAATCATTTCCAATGACACAGACACGGATGCTGTTTCCTGGCCATTACAGACATGTGTACTTACACTGTCTACTTATCTGCCAAAGGGCCACCAGCCCCATTACCCCATTAGCTAAAACAAAAGCACAACAGAACTTAGTAAATCTCAAGTATGTTCTATAAACAAGATTTTTAACAAGTTGAGGCTATATAAAGAGGCATGGGTCAGTACTCAAATTCAGGACTTAAAAACTCTCTTTTTGGCAATGGTGTTTTAATAGTGTATTAATTTTGAACATGATCACTCTCCCCTACTGGAGTCAAGCTCATACAGGGCAGAGCCTATAGCCAATTCAAATTCACATCACCCAAATAGTATTTTGCACATAACCAAAGTAAAGGAATGAAGTACTGACTGTGAAATATTTTCCATATTTTCATATAAATAGAGAAAAGCCCACAAGGTGTGACTGAGTGCCTCAACCAGCTCAGTCAGCGGTGTGAATCACTATGAAATCATAAGTCACTCCCATGTCAAGCAGGCTGATCCTAGATGGATCTTGAAGCTGCTGCTGACCCTCAGCTGTCCCTCTGTATGTCACGCACGTGGTGGATGGGACAGCTGGAAGCTGCTCTAATGCAGAGTGCAGCAGACACAATACACTCAGCAGGACCAAGTTCTCGGGGTCACAACAAAATACCAAGTGAGGAAAACAAAAAGGTACCAAGGCAGGAGAAATGCTTCTCCAAATTAGCAGCAGAAAACGAAAGTGAAAGAACAAGAAGGGAGAGGAACAGGATGATGACCAATTTTAGGTAAAAACCTGTTCTAGTAATACAGGACTTGATCTGGGGAACACTTAAAATTGAAGGAGGAGAGTTTCTCCTGTGGGTGTGTGATGTTCTAAAATAAGCACACAATGTATCTGGGCAGAGGCGTATTTCTTAACTTGCAGGTGTTGCAAAAAACATTAATGATTAGCTGCTGTATCTTGTTTCACTGACTTTAACACCTTTAGTGCTTGTAGAGCTTCCTAATCACTGTTCTTGGTAAGATCTGGCGATCTGGGTTAAAATATTTCTACCTGTTCATGCAGAGCAAGCACTCAGCTGGTCTGGGAAAACAAAGGGGTTTATTTGTAGAGAGACACATCTCCACCCCTCACCCTTCTGGCACTGCTCAGGTTACACTGGGGAGCTGTCCTAAACTTTCAGCAAATCTCTGTCCCAACATACATGCTAACTGATAGACTGAGTGAACTGGAATCACAGAGGCATTCTCTGCATTTGCCAATCATGGAGGCCAGCAAAGGTGACTGAAAACTCCTGGTGTGCTTCTGCCAAACTGCAGAGATAGGGGGTGTCTGCCACCCCACGTGGCCAGCTACCCTATCAACATGAGTCATTTGGGGCTGGCTGGAGGAAACTGCCTTCCCTCCCCAAAAAGCATAGGCTGACTAAAGAACTCTGCATTGCCTTCTTGAACGCACAAAGTTAAAATACGGGAATTCTCTGATGGGAGAAGAATCTGAAGATTTATAAGAGAATGGCAACTAAAAGCGCCATTAGGACCCTCTCTAAACTATTTGCATTTAAGTGGAGAGACAAATAGCCCCCACTGGCATTTATATTTAGAAGTGCTGAGAGAGGGGAAGAGCGCATTTTGAACACTGAAGGTCTCTGACATACCCATACATAAATCATTTCAGGGTGAGGTGTCATAGTGCATCTTCTGCTCTGCCCTTTAAATGGATTGGACCCCAACATCACATTCTCCTCAGGGTAGGGAGTGGGGGTGGGAGGTACATGGAGAACAAAGAAGTCACCACTTCCTTTACCCCCTCTCCCACAACTAAAGACAGATGTAGTTAAAAAAAAAAAATCTGCACTGTAACATTCATTCATTTTAAAATACCAAACTGAAACAGGTAGACTTAATGATCATGTTTGAGAGACCCTAAATCTACACAGAGACGTATCTATTCAGAAGAACATGGAAATGAATCTGTTAAAGAAAGGCTAAGTGTGTGATTGATGGCATTCACATGTGCTTTCATTTGTAAAGCTACATTTATTTAGTGACTGCATCCTTATAAAGGAAATCTGGGTAACAGAGGCAGTTCCAATTTTTTTTTTCATCTGCCAAGTCACTGTTTCAAATTTTTAAAAAAATAGGCTTATGGTAACTAAAGAATGCACAAATCACACACAATAAATAAATAAATAAATAAAAAGCCAGCTATTTTATCCTTTCAGTGTGGTTAGCAAGGCTCCTTTGTGTCTACAAATTTCCCTGGGTGGTGCTGTTGCCAAGAAATTCTAATTCACGACAAGGTTTTCTGCAAACTGGGGACAGAGGCAAACCTGCGGGTGCAGAGACCCTACAGTTTGCTTTGTCTTTCTGGCTGAGACAGCACCTGGCTGCTCGGGCCTGTAGAAGGCAGTGCGAAGGCACGAGCCCTGTGTAGGAGAAGCAGTGTAGCTCACAGGCCAAATCCTATCCCTTGCACCATGAGGCTGTTCTTGGAAGGCAACCATTTTTGTAGGTTGTCCCCTAGAGATGCTTCATACCAAAGGCCCTTGTAAAAAGTGGTTCAGGGTGCCTGTCACCAAGATGAAATTGCAGTGTTATGGGGACGCTGCAGTTCTTACAGTAGCCAGTATGCCATTAGTTTAAAACAATGGAGGAATGGGGGAGGAAGGAGGAATGTTCTATGATTTATTTATTTGTTTCCAGTAGCAGTGGAAAATTTTCTCTGAGCACAAGGGAGGCCTGAAACTGACCCCATCTGCCAATTATGAATCAGCATTAACAACAAATATAATTCCATAAGAGTTTTCCAGTAAACACACCATGCTCCTCAATGGCATAAAGCAAGGCTAAGTGTAAATAAGACTTAGAACATCATTACTCGACCTGTACTCATGAAACAGCAGTCTAGGTGTGAAGAATATATCAAAATTCTTAAAATGCTTGTAGCTTCCCAAAGAAAAATAACCATCAATATTGTATTAAATCCTTCTTCATCTTCCAAATCAGCAGTGCATCCAGAAAAACCATGATTTCTGATGGCGACAAAACTCATGAATGGGTCCTCTATTATTCATCAAGTGGTACCCTATACACTACGCTAGCTTCTGTCCTACCTCTGACTTTTTTCTACTTTTGCTCAGACAGCTCTTGGAAAATTTCCTGCAAGTTTCCGAAGGGCTTAAGGCTGGTGGCCTTAGGAGTTGTGCGTCAGCTGAATTCCATAAAATAATAGACCACATAAGCACAGCGTAATTTACAGTTATATGACAGGCAGGGATGATGTTACTTGAGCCAAGTGCTTAAGTATGCAGTCAGAGCCCAGGAATGGAGAGCTGTTAATGTAGGATGTCCATCTGGATTTAAAAATTATACCGGCAACGATTTTCAGAGTTGGCGCTGGATGTGGAAAAGACACGATTGTCCCAAAACCCAATGTCAAAATGATGACCCCTGTGACAGGAGATCATGACAAGCCCACTGACGGTTAAGCAGGACAATTATCTCAGGCAAGAGTTTAAAATAAAACCTCCATCCTTAATTTTCAAATGCACAGATGTTCTTGGCTTTATCATCCAAGTCAGTCTTTCTTAGGAACCAAATCAGATTACTGGAATCTCTGCATTTCGCTCATCTCAAGGTACACTGCTACTTTCAGGAGTACATCTAATAATTGCTCCTCATTTGACCTCTAAAATCTGATTACCCCAGAGCATCAGGAAACTTCCTCCGGCCTGGGGTTCTTTGTAGCAACCTTCCTGGGCTGATTTGAGCAAAGGAGACTTAAAATTTCACCATCTGATGGTTGATTTGGAACCAACAGTTGCATGTAACCACATTCCCCTCCTTTGCACTCAGAAGTGGCACAGGGGAGGGTGTAGGGGGAGAGAGGAAGAGACAGAAGTCAGAAATATGTCACCAGTACGAACTTGGGAGTCACAGCCACCTTTACAGAAAGCATTTGTGACTAAGGAGTCCAGAGAAGAAAGCTCCTTGGAGTAACAACTCATTTAGGACTGTGTCCTCACAAGTTACATTTCAGTATGGACTATGAGCATGCTTCTGAAAGAGCGTGGAAAAGGATCTGAAGGTGAGGGTAACAGGCAGTAGGACAAGATTAAGGCGAGAAATAGGGAAGGAGGTTCAGTGGACTGAAATTCCTTTGCCCACAGATAGAAACTAAACTAGAGGTCTCTTGAAGGGGGTGAGATGAAGTGAGGAGGAGGGGGGTTGGGAGGTGGAGAGAAAAGCAGAGAAGGCTTCTGAGGAAACAATAGCTCTAATACATCCTCCAATTATCAAACCAATGACGTTTCCTTGTAGATCTAGATGTTCTCATGGATGGTCTAACCAGATCTAGAAATGCAAGTTTCCTCTGGAGAGGTCTTCCCCAAAAAGCAGGCTTTACTACTGTGAAAACTTGAACCAAAACAAAGTTGGGTGATTCATCAGGGGGGAACGTTGTAACAAATAAAGCCAACTTTCTTTCCTCCAAGCCTACTTAACAGTTAGTCACAAACAAGGGCTGCCTAAATCAACAGAGTCTCTTCCCTAACCAGTCTAGACAGTTGTTAATAGGCAACCAATTCAACACCAGTGGGCTGACAGTGTGAAATGAAGACTATTTCTGAAAATGAAATTCTGGCAACCTTTTGGTTTAATTAGCATGTGAATAAAAGGAGGAAAAAGCTCCAGTGAGACCCTTCATGAGGCAGTCTCATCAAGGATGGATGAAAAGATGCACTGGAGAAATGCCTTATGCTAAAAAAGTGTGCGCTGCATGTGCCTTTAGAGAAAGACAAAGTCAAACACATCTGCCAGCATCCTCAGGCAAGAATGCATGTGTGGACCCACAGACACCAGAGACCAGTATCCAGAGAAACTCCAGCCTGGAAGAATCAGGGGAATAACAGCAATTAGTAACAATGGTACAGAGGATCACCTCCTTACACCGAAAACTAAACCTCACTCGCTAAAGCAGCAACTGTTAAATCCTTAGACTCAAGCCGGCAAATCCTGCTTTGGATCCTGGCAGAGGAAATCCAGCCGTTCATTAGCCTTAACAAGCTGCTGTCACAAGCAGAGAAGTTACATGAGCTGCCACACACCAAGCCTCTCGCAGCCCTCCCCAAGGGCAAGCACGTTTCTCCAAGACGGATTGTGAACGTTCACACTTCCACCGTGCAAATCTGAATTGTCTTCTTGGACTTTCCATGATACACATTGTAGAATTTTGAAAGAATACTAAAGCATACTCGTGTCCCTCCACCTTCCCCCATCCACCATCTTTCCTGAAGAATGTCCCCTCGGCAGCTCCCAATCCTTACTGAGAAAAACCACTGTTTCTGCAGCAGATCCAGCACTTTCCACTGACCAGCACCTGCTTTATACCACTTCACAAAGCCCAGTGAACTTGTCACCAGCCCCACTTCCCCCTCCCTGGGACACCTAGCCAACTTGGCATTGGTGCCCTTCAGCATCTTAGGAGTTCCTTAACTAGTCCTCTAAGACAAAGTCAGAGGCATGGAAGCACACACCACCCTTTGTCGGAGGTTGTGCTAAGTGGAGAGGGACACCAAACGAAAGAGGGAAGCAAGGACACGCGCAGAGAGTGGTCTGTTTCCGTGGATATTGCACTGGGGAAACCTACAAATGCATGGTCAGCACTCGATAGATATATCTTCCTGTCCTCCTCAAGATATCCTTGAGTACCTTTTTTTTTATAACTGGGTTCCTCGTCCTCCTGCCCACCTTCTAATCTCAAAATCAAGTTCCTATTCTTTATTGACACTCGCTAATTACTAGGAAAACACCCTGCTTTGCTCTTACCACCCCCCACCCCCCCGCATCTGACGGCCGTCAGCACCAGTTGAAAGAGATGAACCTGATTTAAGGTACCAGGTAGATACAGCTAAGTGCATGTAGGGACGCGGTAGCTGTCTGCGATGGCTCGTTAAGCCCCAAACCACCTTTCCACCCGGCTCCTCCGAACCCCAGAAGTTAGGCAGGTCTCTGCTGGGGGACAGTGAGCCCAACAAAATGTGCACAAGGATGTGTGTTGGTGACTGAAACGCAGGCAACTCTGACCGGCTGCTCAGCTCTGCACACTATACGGGGTTAGGGGGTGGGTGGAGAGGTAAGCATATGACTGCTTCCGAAAACATTTTCAACAACAAACAGCCAAAAAAGGGGGTAAAAAATTAAACATACAAACAAAAAAAATTCAACCCCAAGCCCACACCAACGCAGCCCCTGCGAGTCCGCCGCCACCACACGATTTACACAAGTAATTTAAATCATTCACCTGCTGCCAGGTCTCCTCCAGGGATGGCAAAGCTGAGAAGTAGCCGGTGTCGTGGACAAGTTGTAGCTCCTGGAATATACTATAACTAGCCAACACGTCCATGTTGCTGCTGCCGGGCAAAACGGGAGGAGAAACCCTCCCCCGAACACAGTTGGGTCTGTTTGTTTGTCAGTCTGTCTGGCTCACCCCCCAAGAAGGCAGACATCCAGTGGCCCTTTTGTTTTGTTTTGTTTCAGTCAACTAAAAAGAAAAAAAAAAAAAATCAATGCAGGAGAGAGGGAGAGAGGAGGTGAGAGAGGAGAGACTGAGTGGGGTGGATGGAGAGAAGCATCCAGCGTGTACAGTGCAGACGGCTGCCAGGAAAAGGGGACTTCTCCACGGGAGTAACAATTCCCTTCCAGGGCTCTAATCATCCAGCTCGTGGATCAGGAAGGGGGATGCAAACTCACTGATACGAAGCTGCCATCTATTTCTGCAGCGCTGTTCGCTCCTAATGCAATCTTTGCTCTTTATTTTGGGAGGTTGCATTTTTTTTTTCTCGCGATCGCTTCTCTCCCCCCCTTTCCTTCCCTCCCCACCCCCCACCCCATCCTTGCTAGTTTGTAGTCTCTCCCCCTCCTCCTCCTCTTCTCCTCCTCCTGCTCTTCCCCCTCCCCAAACTCCCTCCCTCCGCCCCGCTCTCCGCGCAGCCGTGGGATCTCGGAGGAGGGCGTCTATTAGGCCGCGTGTGACCATGTAAGGTAAACAGGGGGCTCATGAAGTCACTCAGGACCAATGGGGAGCGCGGAGCGGGACCTGAGGCGGGGCTCGGCCCTGGCGGCGGGCGCCGATTGGTGAGCTGCGAATCTCCCCGCTGCCTTACAAGGGGGTGCGAGGCGAGCTATTTTTAGAGGGCTATATAAGGGGGTTGAGGCGGCCGCACCGCGGCCGGGTAGCGTGAGCGCGAGGGACGGGGAGGGTCGCGGCGACACTCTCGCCGGCTCCCGGGACGCCGAGGCGGCTGGGTTCGGGCCGCACTCCGGCCTTCGACCTTCGCTTTGGTGCCAGATGGAGCCCCGGGCGGCCGGAGCCGGCGCCCCTCAGAAGGGAGAGGGTCGCGTATAGCCAGCCATTCGGGCGTGGATGCGGCCGGTCAGGAGGTGAAAGTCCACAATGCGGGGTTAGGATGCCTCCTGGAGGAAGAGCAAGGTGGCAGGACGAGGAAGCCGGCGGGGGAAGAGGGCCAGCCACTTCCCACTCCGCCTCCCTCCCAGGCCCGGAGGCGGGGAGCCGCGAGGGAGGGGCAGCGCAGAAGAGTTCCACACTTCCTAAAAAATAAACCGGAGGCGGGGGGAAAGAAAAAGTCACCAAAACCCCTTCACGAATTCCCCGCCGGCTACCAGAGTGCAGAGAAGCGCCGGAGGAGGAAGTGCCATAGCGCGCCGCCGCGCCCCCCGCCCCCTGCCCAGCCCTCTGACCCCGCGCGGGGGACCCGGCGAGGCTCGGAGTGCCAGTTAGAGTTAATTGGAAGGGGACGTATTGCAAGAAGTGTGTGTTAAAGACAATAGAGGGAATCCGGGTAGACGTGAGGTGCTGGCAGAAGCAGGCAGCTTGTTTGGGGTCTTAAACGTGAGGCCCCTCTTGTGACTTGGAGATAGTGTCAGTCAGCCAAGCTGCGGTGGTGAGAGGAGGACCCAGAGTGTGTTTTCGATACAGCTAACGTATACAGATGTATAGATCTAGACCCTATTATCTCTTGGCTGAAAGCCCTGCACTATGCCAGTTGCTGGGGTTGACCAGTTTTTTGCTTGACCTTAAATGGTTAGTGTGGCTGAAGCTTCCCCAAAATGCACTGTGAGCTGAACTTCCACTTTTGGAATGATTGCAGAATTTGGTACTTATTCAGAAATGAGAAACTTAATTCAACTCATAATGGAAGAAACACATCCATGTTAATCGCCCTTCTCAACTCTCTCCTTCTGACAATGTGGAACTCCATATCACAATATTTGAAAGATTCTACTTTATAGGATAAACACAATTTGAAATTCAATATTTGCCAGGGGAAATTAAACAGGAATTATTGAGTTGAGGAAAGTTTATTTACTTTTTGATATCCTGAATTCTGTTGGTCAGATCTACAGCATCCAGTGTATGTGTATAAAATTGGTGCGCTTACTGCAAGTGTATGCACAAGAAATGTGCGCTTAGTGTTATATATACACATTCGTGGTACTAGGAGATAAATGGTATTAAAAGGGTAAAAGTCCTACATGAATAAGGTGATATTATGATAGCACACATATAAGTGCCAGTATGCAAAGGCTCTGTGGGCCTTTCCTGTAAGCAGAAAACCACTTAGAGCCATCACACCCCAATTAATGCATTAACTGGATCCTTATGACCATTGATAGTGCCACTTACTAGCTGTGTGTCTTTGAGCCAATTACTGGCTCAGCCCTCTGGCTACCTTTCTCAGAAACAGGAACAGTGGTATCTACTTGCCTGATCCTTATGAACAGTCAAGATGTCCTAAAATAATGTTTGTAACTCACCTGACATACTGTATCTGGTGCTATTAGGTGAGTACTAAATGTTAGCTGTTTTTGTCTCCTGGCTTTAGCTGAGTACATAAATCTGAACTAATCAGGCTCATGGCGAGGATATACCAGAGTCTTAGGGAAGGAGGAAGATAGAAACCTCTTGCCTATTTGGAATACTGTCTCCCCTTACTCCCCACCCCACCCCCACCCCACATGCTATTCTCATTGGGTGGGAATAGGGAGGAGACCACCCAGAAATACTAGAACAGAAGATATGTTCAGAAGTGATAGGGGAAGAAAAGGAAGCTAAATATAGGAAACTCAGGAGGCAAAAGACAAGGGAATACCAAAGAACCTAATGTTTGATGTTGGAAACTCAAGTGAAATTTTTTTTTGGTTTTGTATCATGCTATTACCATTTTGAACAAAATATGACATACCTGTTAACTTAGGAGTCCAAAGATTTTGCACGTAATATTTATTAAGCACAATGTGCCAAGCTGCATGGGCACATAAACATTTTATATGCAATTTCACATTTCATCTTCATGACAATCCCAAGGTAAGTGTTTTTGTTAATCCTAACTTTATGGATAAAGATACCCAAGCTTGGAAATACTAAGTTGCTCAAGGTTACACAACCAGGAAGCAGCCAAACAGGAGTTCAAACCTAGGAGCACCTGACTTCCAAGATTGTGTTCTGAATGTGGCTTTCTGCAAGGTAAAAGACTGGGTTTCTTGATTTTAAGTCAAGATTTGTTTATAAAAAACTTCAGTGTGGAAAAGGGAGGCTTCCATTGAGATTTTTCTCATGTAAATTGACAAACTAATAGAAGAATTCAACCAAAATTTTAGTGTAATCCTAAAACCCTCATTATGACTTTGAATTTCAAAGTTTCTAGAATTCATTCTAAGAGATTTTTCCAACAAGGCTCTCTAAAGGCACGTTTTCAAAATTAGTCATGTTTAGCTAACTTGAATAGCCTAGAGACACTTGGTTCACATTGCAGAGCACATGCAAAGGATCTGAAGGTACAAAATAATCAACAAATTAAGATCACAAGGGAACTTTGGCAGTCAAAAAAACATAAAACAAAAATAAGTAGCACTGCTGTAACTATTGCATACTGAATGCTTTCTCGATACCTGCCATTTTAAACGTGTTCAAGTCTGATCTTCACCACAGTCTTTTGAGGAGCTATTATTGCTCCATTTTCACAGATGAAAATACCAAAGTCGAGGGGTTCACATAATTTGCCCATTGTCACATGTCTCAGTGGCAAAAGTTGATTCAAATATAGGTCTGACTCCAAGTTCACTCCAAAATCAATGTCTCCCACATGTGTTGCCTCAAAAGACACTAATGATACTTTTAAAAATATCAGCCTTTGAAAATCATCATATAGGAAACACCTAAGATTAAATAATAAGTTTATTTTATTATGAGGATATTTATGACCAAAATAGTAAAAATTTTATATGTAAATAGAAACAGTCAAGACATCAGACTGTTAATACCAGAAAAGTTTTGTGCCATAAGTACAGGAAGTGCTTATTATCCTAATGTGATTAGCACTGAGAAAGCTTCCTTAAAGTAAGTCTACTTAAAACAGGGACCAAATTTCAGAGCAATTAGTGAAAAAAGTTTTGCCAAGACTTTTTTTTAAAATAAAACTCAACATTTTTAAAACACATTCTATCCTATATTGGACAAAATTTATAAGTACAACTATGTGCAAATTGTGGAATGAATAAATAGTACATCAAGATGATTATTATTGGCTTAATTTTTCCTGGACAATATGAAGCACCTAACAACATACTTTATTTCATGTTTAACTTTTAGAGAATAATCAAAAATAGGATAATCAAAAACAGTTGTAAAAATGTGTGAGAGCTTTCTTCAGTTTTCCCAAGGGTCTCAGTTAATCCTTTGATATTCAAACTCTTCTCTTCTGAGCACCCAGGTAGTCATCCCAGTTGATTTTACCTTCATTTGTTTGTTTAACTCTAAATCCTCATATGCCAGCTTTACTGATCTCACTTTTATTGATCTTATACCTTTTGCAAGGTTTGCCCCTTCACTTTGTAATAGAATTGAGTGTATTTGCATTGTACTAGAAATGGCAACCCACTCCAGTATCTTGCCTGGAGAATCCCACGGACAAAGGAGCCTGGTGGGCTATAGTCCATGGGGTCGTAAAGAGTCGGACACGACTGAACGACTAACACACACACATAAATGTTTACCATCACGGGGGGAGGAGCAAGGAGTGTGGTGTTTAAAAGAGATGTTTGAAGGGGGCACTAATTTATAAGTGGCCATATCATTAATAATACTTTCATATAGTATTGACTTTTGCTTCTCTTTACAGTCTTACTATAATAGAAGAAAATGTGAACTTAAGAAGCAGGCTTTACTTGTATCAGAGAAAAGAAGAGTGCCAAGGAGATGGAAATAGAGATGCCAAAGAGACTCTGTGAGAGGCAATTTGAATCTAAAGGAAAATGTATGTGGTCATACACACAGTGACATACATACATACATACAACCAGAGAGTTATTTCATGACTGAAAAAAGAAATGGCAGCTTCATCAGGCCTTTCATGTTCTGGACAAAATATTCCTTGAGAATACACATCTCTTGTTTTCATTCTTTACTTACTCTCAGCTCATAATTTGGCTTCCTACTTGTTCTGCCTCCAGGGAAAGAATGTGCTGGTTACAACCACAGGAGTCTGGTGGTCACTGTGACAGTTCTGGTTGTTTTTGTCCACACACAGTCCTTTTAGTTGTACATGTGTTCCTTGTGAGTTTAGTTAGTATGGGTCTGATTCCCTGGGTGTGTCCAGTTTTGAGACTCTTAACATGTTGAGATTTCTGGATGTGAAGAGTAAAAAAACAAACAACAGAAACAAACAAAAAAAATTCTTGGTAAATTAACATGTAGCCTCTTGCCATTGACTTTTCAGAATTCTGTGGTATGTCATAGTTTAATAAAAACATTTCCTTTTTTAAATCAGATGTTAAAGTCAGCCCTGAATGTTGAGTCTGCACTGCAGTGGATTATACTAAAGGAGTTAAAGGGGACACCTGAGGTACATCACCAGTGATGGGCATGTTGCTCTGATTTAAGTAGTCAATTTATTGCTTAATAAAAATTGACTTACCGTAATGATGTAGGTAGGGAATTCAAGAATTCAGCAAGAAATCACTGTCAGGAATGTCCTGTCCAGACCTTAGACTGTTGGACATGTAATGCCGTTATGACCTTTGGTATATAATGCCTGTGAAGATTAATGTCTACAGCTGCTTTCCCAGCCTGAGCTACCAGCACTTAGAAGTGTCAATATTTTCTAATGAAAAGTAGAATCATCATCTAAATTCAATCAGTCATTCAACATATATTATGCAAAACATTCAGTGGTTCAGCATATCTTATGTAAAACATTTGGTCATTTAACAGATTATACAAAATGCATAGGTTGAAAATAGAATGGTAAGCACATACACTTTACCAATGTCAGATAGTTGAACTGTATCTCAGACGTGAGAAAAAAGCATTTGAAGTCTCTAGTCCTACTTTCACAGAGCTACCACTTCCCTCAACAACATTCCTTCCAGGAGACACTCCAATGATGGGTAAATCCCAGTAGGCACTGGAGTAAACCACTACGGTCGAGCCTGGCTAATTTTCCCCATCTGAGAATGGAGTCACAAGCTATTCAGGGGTTTCTGGACAATGATTTTGGAAAAGAGGCCAATAGAAAATGAGAAAAGATTTTAAATAATGAAAAGAAGGATTTCTTTGGCTATGTAATGATAGAAATGCCAAGGCAGTTGTGAAGCTAGTGAAAAATTAAGTTGCTCATGTTTTAGGGATTATTGCCCTTTGCAGTATGTGAGGCAATTTATAGGATTGTGTCATGTTTCATCCTGAACAATTTCTATTGTGACATGGTGAATACAGCCCAGCATTACCATTAATATATAAATATCACTGCAATGTTTTTCAGGATATTATCATTTTTCTTTTAAACATGCCATTTCCAAAGGGTTTGGTATACACTTAATGGGATTTAACAGCAGAATGCGTCTCAGATTTAGTAACGGAAATCAATGGGAGAATAAGATTGATTTGATACAAAGTCTGGACCACAAACTTTGCTGACAATGCCCATTCCTTTAAGTGAGGGATACCTGTTCCACAAGTGCCCAATGATGAGTTTTTATGTGGATGATAGATCTGAGTAGTTTGGAAGATTAATAATGTCAGCAGCAGTGTTTTGCTGACTGGTTGCTCATTTGAATTTCACTGAATTTTCTTTACCAGAAGGATGCTTATTTGAATGGTTAGGAGAACCAGCTGAGTCACAGTTTTTATTTTATTTATTTTTTTAAATTAATTTTTATTTTTTAGTTTGTTTTGCTTTACAATACTGCATTCGTTTTGCTATACATTGACATGAATCAGCCACGAGTGTACATGAACTCCCAATCCCGACCCCCACGTCCCCCCTCCCGCCCCACACCTTCTCTCTGGATTATCCCCATGCCTCAGTCCCAAGCATCCTGCATCCTGCATCAAACCTGGACTGGTGAAACCCGTACGCAAGACAGCAAAAGAGACACAGATGTTTAGAACGGCCTTTTGGACTTTGTGGGAGAGGGAGAGGGTGGGATGAGTTGGCAGAGTGGCAGTGTAACATGTATGATATCATAAGTGAAACGAATCGCGAGTCACAGTTTTTAATACTGGTTACTGCTTTTCTCAGGAGTAAGCAAGTCATGTCCACTGACTCAATGGACATGAGTTTGAGCAAACTCAAGGAGATAGTGATGGACAGAGGAGCCTGGCATGCTGCAGTTCATGGGGTTGCAAAGTCGGACCCAGCTTAGCAACAACTGTTGTTGTTGACTGAACAACAGCAGAAACAAGGCAGATACCCTAACCTTCCATTTATGCAGCCCAGAAAGGGGGGAGGTATGTGTAGGAAACACCTCAGTGTCCATTTCAGAATGCTTGCAAACTCTCTCCCAGCTCTCATCATCTCCCTCTGCTGCTTTGCAATGCTCGAAGATTTCTCTAAGCAGTCATCAGGGTCACCACATTTTGGTTTCACTCAAGCTGCTCCCGTATATGACATGCTCTTCCTTTTTGCTGGGAAGCTAGGGAAATCCCATTTGATGAAGACCAAAATTCAGTATAATTGAGAGAGACTCCCTCCCTCCACCCAATTTACCTAAAATGTGAGATTCAACCTGGCTCCTTTGTGCCATATATTAACGTGTCCTTTGCTTTTCTGCAGCATCCATTCTTGATCTTTGATGGAGGTCCATGTTAAACCCTTCTCAAAGGTTGTTGTCCTTTCCCCATGTTCATGGGCATCATTGTGCTTTTGAAGTTCACTGGCACCCCACTCCAGTACTCTTGCCTGGAAAATCCCACCGGCGGAGGAGCCTGGTGGGCTGCAGTCCATGGGGTCACGAAGAGTCAGACATGACTGAGCAACTTCACTTTCACTTTTCACTTTCATGCGTTGGAGAAGGAAATGGCAACCCACTCCAGTGTTCTTGGCTGGAGAATCCCAGGGACGGGGTAGCCTGGTGGGCTGCCATCTATGGGGTCGCATAGAGTCGGACATGACTGAAGTGACTTAGCAGCAGCAGCAGCAAGGAACATTTGTCTGATCTCCCTATAGAGAATCTAATATCTGTTACAATAAACACAAGCTTAAAAAAAAAAAAGCTAACTTTAAAGATCATGCAACATATTTTTAGTAAAATTTAAAAACAATATTACTCTTTGCCCAATATTGTTAGGGCATTGTATTGTTTGCGCTGGTTTCTGTTAGGTTGGCCTAAGCAGGAGAAAATGGCATTATCTCAAATGATGTCAAATGTGGTTGAAAGAGAAAGGAAGATCTCAGGCTCCTGGCAAAATTCTCTGTAATTAAAATACCAAAATCTGCATAAAGTGTATGAGATATATTGTCAAAGAACCCACTTTACAGGGTGATTCAGAGATAAGTATTTTTTGAGGGGTACTAGTTTCCTTTAACTTTTTTCTTTTTTAATTTTTACAGTTAGTGTTGGTTTCTACTGTACAACAACTCCAATCAGCTGTAATTATATATGAGCCTCCCTCCCCTCCGCCCCACCCCACTCTTCTTGGTCATCACAAAGCACTAGGCTGAGCTCCCTGTGTTATACAGTAACTTCTCACCAGCTATCCACTTTGCACATGATTGTAAATATATGCTGATGCTACGTTCTCCATTTGTCCCACTCTCTCCCTCCTCAGCTGTGTCCAAAAGTCCATTCTCTACTTCTGCGTCTCCATTATTTCTCTGCAAATAGGTTCATCAATACCATTTTTTCTAGATTCCATATATACACGTTAATATACAGAGTGAAGTAACTCAGAAAGAAAAAAATATATGGTATACATAGATAAAGTATATTTTAAAACAAGGTTCTACCTGGTCTATCAGGAGACAGCCAGTTACATTTATTACATTTTAAGAGAGACTGTAATCTTGACTATTGTAACATTTCACAAAGTGGACTATGTCTGAAATAATAGACTTTTCTGGGAACTAGTAACAGCGTTAGCAGAAAGAAAGCTGGAGAATAGGAATCTGTTAAATTTGAGTTTCTTGTATACTGACCTGGGGTAGAGGATGCCTTGATGCTAAATGACCTTTAAAGATCACTTAGACAGAATAGAAAGAGATCTACTTTAGCAGCTTGAAAGTAAGTGATTTGTCAACCTTGAATTTCCCCTTTCTGACTTGTCTTTACCATGGCAACCTTGTGATCTGTAATTTGGTCTTCTGAGTGGACTAACATATAAGATTGCCCTTTGTAAACATATGGTATCAATGTTATTTATTTACCTACTTTTTATTATTTCTTCTACTTCCAGAGGGGAAGTATGAATAAAGATATTAAAACACAGAAAACATAATACAGAAAACTATAAGCACTAAAGAAAAGACAGAAGTTTAGTACCAAAGGAGATAGCTCAGTTGGTAAAGAATCCACCTGCAATGTAGGAGATCCTGTTCGATTCCTAGGTTGGGAAGATCCTCTGGAGAAGGGATAGGCTATCCACTCCAGTATTCTTGGGTTTCCCTTGTGGCTCCGCTGGTAAAGAATCTGCTCACAATGCGGGAGACCTGGGTTCAATCCCTGGGTTGGAAGGATCCCCTGGAGAGGGGAAAGGCTATCCACTCCAGTATTCTGGCCTGGATAATTCCATGGACTGTATAGTCCATAAGGTCGCAAAGAGTCAGAAACAACCGAGCAACTTTCACTTCACTTCACTTCATTATCAATCCAGCTGTAGCTCCTATTAAGCGGTGATCAAGATTTATTTATAAACTAGTTCCTTGTAAATTTGCCAAGTCTGAACTAATGCACAGAATCTTATCTCTGTGAACATAGTCATTTGGTTTTTAAGCTGGCAAAACTGAACTTTATATGTTTCACTTCTGGTGGACCCACTAAGATGTGCCCAGAGGGTCTCATTTAAAGCTTCATCATTTCATTTACTCAACAATTATTGAGCACCTATTTTGTCAAGCACTGGCTGGGTAAAGGGACTAAAAGGTTAAGTGAAACATGATTCTTGTCCTTCTGGAACTAGGATGTTAAGTGAAAAGAGATTTAAATAAAAAGTAACATGAGTAATATGACAGACTAGATTATTGGACCAGACTCCTTTTACGTAAAAACAACCAAAATACTAGGATATAAGTCTTGATGAGCTGACAAGATAATAAGGAATTATTGAGCTAAAATCTGACCAAAATTGGGATTCAACATCGCTGCTGGCAGTGAGCACTTCTAAACTCAATAGTCTCAGCACTGGCTGTATATTAGCAAGAGCTTAAAAATTGTCATGTGTGCTTCCAGCAAAGGTCAACTAGCTGATATTGGACAAACTCTGCCCTTCTCTATCCCGAGAACAACTAGAAAATCTAGACAAAAGATAAAAATTACATGATGAAGTAACAATGCAGCAATAACTCACTATGCCTAGATCCTGGAGAGAAAGGAAACAAAAAGCAATAGACCAAAAGATCACTTGGTTTTACCCAGTGGAAGTAATTACCAGAGAGAAAACTGAGAGACTCTGAAGCTGAGCAGAAAACACAACTGAAAAGGAAGGTGAACAGAGGATTCAGTAAATTCAAAAGGCTGGGAGTATGAATATTACAGTTCAGAGTTGACTAGGAGGTTAAGGGAGGGCAGGTGTAGAGGGCAGAAAAAGACAATACTTTACCAGGGCTAAAGTCTGGCTTTGATATATCACAATACTTGATTGGAGTAAAGTAGTCTGCCCCTAGTCAAGCTGTCTTCAGAAGAAAATAGGAAATCATCTCTGCCAAAAAGATAATCCAAAACCTTGAACTAATCTACATTAAAAAGAAAAAATTTAATACCCAACTTCCCAGGTGGTTGGTTCAGTAGTAAAGAATCCACCTGCCAATGCAGGAGATACAGGACATCTGGTTTCGACCTCTGGGTTGGGAAGATCCCCTGGAGGAGGAATGGCAATCCACTCTACTATTCTTCTTGGAGAATCCCAAACAGAGGAGCCTGGCAGGCCATAGTACATAGGATCACAAAACAGTTGAACATGACTTAGCCACTGAGAATGCACACATGCACTCGTTTAAAAACAGAGTTCTAAAAAGGTAAAATTTCCCTGAAGCCAGGATTATAAAAATTGGATAGTAGAAATAGACCCATAAGAGACCCAGACATTGTCGTTTTCAGACATACACTTTATTTTTTTTAATTTTATTGGAGTATAGTTGAGTTACAATATTGTGTTAGGTGTATAATAAAGTGATTCAGCTATACATATACATATATACATTCTTTTTCAGATTCTTTACCCATATAGATTGTTACAGAATATTGAGTAGCATTCCCTGTGCTATACAGTAGGTCCTAGTTGATTATCTATTTTATTTATAGTAGCGTGTGTATGTTAATTCAAAGCTCCTAATTTATCCTTTTCACCCCATACTTCCCCTTAGGCTTATTTTCAAAACCTATGAGTCTGTTTCTATTTTGTAAATAACTTCATTTGTCTCATTTAAACATTAGATCCCACATATGAGTGATATAATCTATTTGTCTTTCTCTGTCTGACTCGTTTCACTTAATATGATAATCTCCAAGTCCATCCATATTGCTGCAAATGGCATTATTTCTTTCTTTTTATGGCTGAGTAATTTCCATTATATATATGTGCCACATCATCTTTATCTATTCCTCTCTCAATGGACATTTAGGTTTCTTCCATGTCTTGGCTATTGTAAATAGTGCTGCAGTGAACATTGGGATGCATGTATCTTTTTAAATTATATTTTTGTCCAGATACCTACCCAGGAGTGGGATTGATGGATCATATGGTAGTTCTATTTGAAGATTTTTAAGGAAACTCCACACTGTTCTCCATAGTGGTTGACCAATTTACATTCTCACGAACAGTGTAAGAGAGTTCCCTTTTCTCCACACCCTCTCGAGCATTTATTATTTGTAGACTTTTTGATGATGGGCATTGTGACTGATATGAGGTGATGCCTCACTGTAGTTTTGATTTGCGTTTCTTTGATAATTAGTGATACCGAGGATCTTTTCATATGCCTCTTAGCCATCTGTCTGTCTTCTTTGGGAAAATGTCTGTTTGGATCTTCTGCTCATTTTTTATTTTATTTTTTCAATTTATTTATTTATTTATTTTACTTTACAATATTGTATTGGTTTTGCCATACATTGATTTGAATCTGCCATGGGTATACATGTGTTCCCCATCCTGAACCCCGCTCCCACCTCCTTCCCCATCCCATCCCTCTGGGTCATCCCAGTGTACCAGCCCCGAGCACCCTGTATCATGCATTGAACCTGGACTGGTAATTCATTTCACATATGATAATATACATGTTTCAATGCCATTCTCCCAAATCATCCTGCCCTCACCCTCTCCCACAGACTCCAAAAGACTGTTTAATACATCTGTGTCTCTTTTGCTGTCTTGCATACAGGGTTATCGTTACCATCTTTCTAAATTCCATATATATGCATTAGTATACTGCATTGGTGGCTTACTTCACTCAATAGGCTCCAGTTTCATCCACCTCATTAGAACTGATTCAAATTTCTTTAATGGCTGAGTAATATTCCATTGTGTATATGTACCACAGCTTTCTTATCCACTCATCTGCTGATGTACATCTAGGTTGCTTCCATGTCCTGGCTTCATTTTTTTTTTTTTTTTGACAAAGAGCAGCATAAGTTGTTTGTAGATTTTGGAGATTAATCCCTTTTTGGTCACTTTGGTTGCAAATATTTTCTCCCATTCTGTGGGTAGTCTTTTCATTTTGTTTATAGTTCCCTTGACACTTTAAAATAACTACGATTAATATAATCAAGAAATTAAACAAGATATATATATACACACACACACATATTGTTGTTGTTCAATTGCTCAGTTGTGTCTGACTCTTTGCAATAAACTGCAGCATGCCAAGCTTTCCTGTCCTTAACCATCTTGTGGAGCTTTCTCAAACTCATGTCCAGCAATGCCATCCATCCATCTCATCCTCTGTCGTGCCCTTCTCCTCTGGCCCTCGATATTTCCTCAGCACCAGGGTCTTTTCCAGTGAGTCAGCTCTTCATATCTGGTGGCCAAAGTATTGGCACTTTAGCTTCACCATCAGTCTTTCCAATGAATATTAGTCAATCCTTTAGAATTGACTGGTTTTATATCCTTGCTGTCCAAGGGACTCTCAAGCCTCCAACACCACAAGCTGAAAGCATCAATTCTTCAGCCGTCAGCCTTCTTTATGTTCCAGCTCTCACATCCATACATGACTATTGGAAAACCGTAGCTTTGACTATATGGACGTTTGTCGGCAAAGTGATGTCTCTGTTTTTGAATATGCTGTCTAGGTTTACCATAGTTTTTCTTCCAAGGAGCAAGTGTTTTTTAATTTCATGGCTGCAGTTACTGTCCGCAGTGATTTTGGAGCCCAAGAAAATAAAATCTGTCACTGTTTCCACTTTTTCCCCGTCTATTTGCCAAAAAGTAATGGGACCAGATGCCATGATCTTTGTTTTTTGAATGTTGAGTTTTAATCAGCTTTTTCACTCTCCTCTTTCACCTTCTTGATGAGGCATTTTAGTTCCTCTTCACTTTCTGCCATTAAAATGATATCATCTGCATATATGAGGTTGTTATTATTTCTCCCAGAAATCGTGATTCCAGCTTGTGATTCATCCATCCTGGCATTTCACATGATGTACTCTGCATATAAGTTAAACAAGCAGGGTGACAATATGTAGCCTTGGCATACTCCTTTCCCAATTTGGAACCAGTCCATTGTTCCATGTCTGGTTCTAACTGTTGCTTCTTGCCCTGCATACAGGTTTCTCAGGATGTAGATAAGGTGGTCTGGTATTCCTATCTCTTTCAGAATTTTCCACGGTTTGTTGTGATCCACACAGTCAAAGGCTTTGGCCTAGTCAACGAAGCAGAAGTAGATGTTTTTCTGGAATTTCCTTGCTTTTGCTATGATCCACTCCTGCTGGCAATTGATCTCTGGTTCCTCTTCCTTTTCTAAATCCAGCTTGAACATCTGGAAGTTCTTAGTTCACATACTGCTGAAGCTTAGCTTGAAGGATTTTGAGTGTAATCTTGCTAACATGTGAAATGAGTGCAATTGTATGGTAATTTGAATATTCTTTGGCTTTGCCTTTCTTTGGGATTGGAATGAAAACTGACCTTTTCCAGTCTTGTGGCCACTGCTGAATTTTCCAAATTTACTGGCATATGAGTGTACAACTTTAACAGTGTCATCTTTTAGGGTTGGAAATAGCTCAGCTGGAATTGCATCACCTTCACTAGTTTTGTTTGTAGTAATGCTTCCTAAGGCCCATTCACACTCCAGGATGTCTGGCTGTAGGTAAGTGACTCTACAAAACAATAATAATAAGGTCTATGAGATTTTAAATTATGTGGAATTAAAATAGCACAAAAGTAGGGAAGTAAGTAGAGTTAAAATATTCTCAAATCTTTGCATGGTCCCAGGACATGTAAAAAGTTCAAATGTATTTCAGACTTTAACAAATCAAAGAGAAATGTGATTTCTAAGGTAACCCCAAAAGAATAATTTAAGGATATCAGATAACAAGCTAATAAAGGAGGAGGAGTAAAATTATTAATCTAGGAAAGGAGAGAAAAAAATAGAATAGTTGGTACAAATAGAAAGCAAACAGTAAGATGGTAGCTTTAGACCCAAGTATATCAGTATACTTTAGGCCCATGTACATCAGTTTATTTCAGTAACTGAAAACAGCTAAACTGCCCAATTAAAAGGCAGTGTCAAACAAAATAAAAAGCAAAACTCAAGTACAATGAAATTTCTATTTTTGCAGATCAGAAGTAGTATAATATTGACCATTTGAAATTTTCAACCAGAAATATATGCTGCTTAAAGAGATACTTAAAGGAATAAAAATGGTTGAGTGTGAAAGAAAGAAAAATGATAAATCTCACATATGTAACCAAAACAAATCAGATCTAAGATTATTAGACAAATTAGACCCTATGTTAATAAATTAGGCATAAAAAGGGTAGCTTATGAGTCTGCCGAAAAGAGAGAATACTTCTAAAACTATTAATTTAGCCTCAAAATGATAAAATAGAAGACTAAAAGTAGAAAAATTTGTAATCATGCTGTTTAATTTTTTTTTCATGCTGTTTAATTTTTTTTTTCATGCTGTTTAATTTTTTAATTTGTTTTAATTTTTGAGTTTAATTTTGTTTGGTAACTGATAGAACAAACCAAAAAAAAAGTAAAGAGAGAAAGAATTTTATCAACAAAATGTCTACCTAATTGGAGTATGTTTCTATAGAAAACATATTTTCAAGTGCATGTGGAACATTTACCAAAATAGGCCATATGTTGTGCCATACACAAATCTCAGCAAACTCCAAAGAGTGAAATTATGCAGAATAGATTATTTTACCATAGTTGGAATTAAGCCAGAAATCAATAGCTAAAGATAACTGTAAAGACCCCGTATGTTTGGAAATTAAGAAATAAACTAGTAAACATCCTATAGGTTAAAGACAATATCACAATAAAATTTTAATGTACCTTGAGCTCCTTAAAGATGAATTTAGATAGATGCCTAACAAAACAAGTATAGCAAAATGGCACTGATGAAATACTCACTGGAAAATTTCGTTGTATTCAGTTCAAGTTTCCTTTCTGTCCAAAACTCTAAATCTAAAATGTTCTTGATTTCATAATCTAACACATTTGCTGTCTCTCTCAATTCCATGTCACCTACAAATTGGTTAGGCCTAATAGTAACATATATGTAACTTCCCTTATGCTCAGCACTGTTCTGGGTGCTTTACTTGTATTATTTCATGCTCATAATAACATCTAACAGAATTAGGTACTAATTGTATACTAATAGGAGAAAGAAATGGCAACCCTCTCCAGTATTCATGCCTGGAAAATCCCATGGACCGAGGAGTCTAAGTAAGTAAGTAAAGTCACTCAGTCGTGTCCGACTCTTTGTGACCCCATGGACTGCAGCCCACCAGGCCCCTCAGTCCATGAGATTCTCCAGGCAAGAATACTGGAGTGGGTTGCCATTTCCTTCTCCAGGGGATCTTCCCGACCCAGGGATCGAACCCGGGTCTCCTGCATTGGAGGCAGATGCTTTAACCTCTGAGCCACCAGGGAAGTCCACCGAGGAGTCTGGTGGGCTACAATCCATGGGGTCGCAAAGAGTTGGACACGACTTAGTGACTTCTGTGTTCTGTGTGTGTATACCCATTATACAAAACAAAACAAACAAACAAAAAAAACAGCTGAGGCTTGGAGAGATTAAAGTAGCCAACCCTGGGCCACACAGCTCCTAACTGATAGGCCAAATCTGAACCCAAAGTCTGCATGCTTAGTCATTACCCTATGGTTTGCCCCTTTAAATCTCAGGGCAATTTAAAACAGACAAGATTAGAATGCTGAACAATTTAAAGACTGCCCTCTAAGTTAAGCCCACTTCAATTCAGTTCACTTCAGTCGCTCAGTTGTGTCTGACTCTTTACAACCCCATGAACCACAGCAGCCAGGCCTCCCTGCCCATCACCAACTCCCGGAGTCCACCCAAACCCATGTCCATTGATCAGTGATACCATCCAACCATCTCATCCTCTGTCGTCCCCTTATCCTCCTATTCTCAGTCTTTCTGAGCATCGGGGTCTTTTCAAATGAGTCAGCTCTTTACATCAGGTGGTGAAAGTACTGGAGTTTCAGCTTCAACGTCAGTCCTTCCAATGAATACCCAGGACTGATCTCCTTTAGAATGGACTGGTTGGATCTCCTTGCAGTCCAAGGGACTCTCAAGAGTCTTCTCCAAAACCACTGTTCAAAAGCATCAGTTCTTCAGTGCTCAGCTTTCTTTATAGTCCAACTCTCACATCCATACATGACCACTGGAAAAACCATAGCCTTGATGAGACGGACCTTTGTTGACAAAGTAATGTCTCTGGTTTTTAATATGCTATCTAGGTTGGTCATAACTTTTCTTCCAAGGAGTAAGCATCTTTTAATTTCATGGCTGCAGTCACCATCTGCAGTGATTTTGGAGCCCAGAAAAATAAAGTCTGACATTGTTTCCATTGTTTCCCCATCTATTTGCCATGAAGTGATGGGACCAGATGCCGTGATCTTTGTTTTCTGAATGTTGAGCTTTAAGCCAACTTTTTCACTCTCCTCTTTCACTTACATCAAGAAGCTCTTTAGTTCTTCCTCACTTTCTGCCATAAGGGTGGTGTCATCTGCATATCTGAGGTTATTGATATTTCTCCTGGCAATCTTGATTCCAGCTTGTGCTTTTTCCAGCCCAGCATTTCTCATATGTACTCTGCATATAAGTTAAATAAGTAGGGTGACAATATACAGCCTTGACATACTCCTTTTCCTATTTGGAACCAGTCTGTTGTTCCATGTCCAGTTCTAACTGTTGCTTCAGATGTGTATAAGAGACAGCATTTGCTGTCTCTCTCAATTCCATGTCACCTACAAATTGGTTAGGCCTAATAGTAACATATATGTAACTTCCCTTATGCTCAGCACTGTTCTGGGTGCTTTACTTGTATTATTTCATGCTCATAATAACATCTAACAGAATTTAGTCTGTTGTTCCATGTCCAGTTCTAACTGTTGCTTCCTGACCTGCATACAGATTTCTCAAGAGGCAAGTCAGGTGGTCTGGTATTTCCATGTCTTTCAGAATTTTCCACAGTTTCTTGTGATCCACACAGTCAAAGGCTTTGGCATAGTCAATAAAGCAGAAGTAGATGTTTTTCTGGAATTCTCTTGCTTTTTCAATGATCCAGCAGATGTTGGCAATTTGATCTCTGGTTCCTCTGCCTTTTCTAAAACCAACTTGAACATCTGGAAGTTCACTTAGGGGACCTATAATGTCAGTAGACTGGTTATCACACACCTTTCATCTTGTCCATGAAGATACTATGAACAATTTTATTGGCTGCTCTGCATAGATGTCTGCAGTCCCTCTGCCTCTGGCTAGCTCATCACTTAAATGAGGACATTGGACTGTTTGGCCTGACTCCATCTTGGGGCATAGATGCTGGATTCTGGGGATTGTGGCTTCTTTTTGGGTCCACACAAATTTTTGGTTTAATAATTCTAGAATTCTGCTTAGAAATGGTGTCAAGATTTAAAATACAGTCTGACCCAGGAGAAGAGTTGGTAAACCCCCAAATACATTGTTATCAGGACACGCATGGTATTAAGGGAAACAGGATTCTTGGCTACAGGTCTACCTCCTGAGTACACTAGCATTGCTTTGCAACTTTTAACTAATTTAAAAATAACATTAAAATAACTTTTAAATAGTAGTTCACTCTGTCCTAATGCCTTATAGACAAGTCTATACCATTTGCTTATAATTGTCCTTGATTATACGTTTCTCCTTCCAGCTTTTACACATTATTTTAGAAGCTGAACTTATTGAAGCTTACCCTAGGACAGTCCAAGCAGTATCTTTAGATTCCTTACAATTTTTTCCTTGGTGGAGTCATGCGACCCCATGAACTGTGGCATGCCAGCCTCCTCTGTCCATGCAGTTTTCTAGGCAAGAATAATGGAGTGGGTTGCCATTTCCTACTCGAAGGGATCTTCCTGACCCAGGGATTGAACCCACGTCCCTTGAGCCTCCTTCACTGGCAGTTGGATTCTTACCAATTGGGCACCTAGTGCCACCTGGGAAGCCCATTCATCAATATGTTGTCAGAATTTTGGTTCTGAAAAATTCCTTTCCCTTTTGGGTTCAGCCTTCCTTTCAGTGATGTAGATATTGCTATTCAAAGTGTGATCCTTGGACCAGCAGCCCTGACAACACCTGAGACTTGCAGAATGGCAACCCACACCATAGACCTACTAAACTTGCAGTCTGGTTTTTAACCAATCCCCGGATGACTTGTATGCATGTAAAGTCTGAGAAGCACTGTTATACATCGACTCATGACTTCTCTTTTTCTGTGCTTGTTAAAAATGGCTGCCTGAATCCTGCAGCTAGTTCTCTCTGGCTGTAGCCACCTGCCTGACTTCTATTTACCCTGAGCTAATGGGGTTGTTTCCTGTGGTGTCACTTCATCAGATGGTGCCTTCTTTTCGGTAAGAATTAGATTTAGAGAAACTGCCATTCCCCTTTCACTTCCTCTAACTTCTAAGAGAAGTCTATTTTTGTTCCAACTTTCCTTTATTTCCAAGAAACAGAAGCTGAAATATCTCCTCCTTAATTATCCTTTTATATTGAACAAACAATTTATAATGTACTATATGTTAATTCAAAGGCACTTTCATATCAGCTATTTTATTTGGACCTCACAACTGTTCTATGATGTAGCTAGCGTTAAAATGCTCACAGCATAAATTACTATTCCCATTTGTCAGATAAAAAAGCTGAAGCTTAGATGCTAAAGCAGCTTGTGTAAACCATACAGTAAGTAGTGGCAGCTTCACTGCTAGTATGCGGACCCCTTCTATTCTTGCCACTACTTGGATTCACTCAAATCTCTGAGCTGTGTCAGAGGGATTTCTCCCCACCTCAGCATCACCTACCAAGAGAACACTCCCCTATGAAAAGTGCTCTGGCTTATCTACCCAATGCTCAACTTCCTTTTAAAATTTGCCCCCAGAATCCTAATGCTATGGATGGATTGTGTTCAGCTGTATACATACTTGCTCGGCCTCCCTTTAAGTTAGGGGTGGCCAGGGACACACTTCTGGCCAAGAAGATGTAAACAGAGGTCATGAGGCATGGATTAGTATGCTGGGGCTGCCAAAACAAAGCACTACCAATTGGGTGCTTAAACAACACAAGTGTATTATCTCACTGCTTTGGAGGCTTCAAGTCTGAAATGAAGGTGTTGGCAAGGTTGGCATCTTCCACGGGCTATGAGGGAAGGATCTGTTCCAGGTTTCCCCCTCAGTTTGGAGTTGGCTGCCTTCCCATTCCCATGGTGGTCTCCTTGTATGTACATCTTGGTATCCCAATGTGGTCTTTTCATAAAGACATCAGTCACATTGGGTTAGGGCCCACCCTAATGACCCCATTTTAATTTTATTACCTCTGTAAAGACCCTCTCCAAATCAGGTCACATTCTGAGATACTTAGGAAACATTCTGGGGTATTGGAAAAGACCCGATTCTGGGAAAGACTGAAGGCAAAAGGAGAAGATGGTGGCAGAGGATGAGATGTTTAGATAGCCTCGCTGAATCAATGGACATGAATTTGAGCAAAGTCCGGAAGATAGTGGAAGACAGAGAAACCTGGCGTGATGCAGTCCATGGGGTTGCAAAGAGTCAGACATGATTTAGTGACTGAGCAACAACAACTCCAACGTACCCTTTTTAGGGATGTGCAGTTCAACCCTAACTTGGGAGTCTGTGGGCTTCTGGGGGAGACTTTGCTTTCCTCATAAAACTGGACAGCCACAGCGTGCCATCATTCTGCCTGTATACAGTCTCAGTAGCTGGAGCTGCCCAGTCTTATTGGGATAAATAGGGAAAAACCAGGAGAACTAAGGAGTTGAACCAACATTAGGAACTTCCTGACTCTTCATCTTTTAACATGAGACAAGTTAACCCCTATAGATCACATTCTCAAAGAGCTAGCTCTACGTGATTTTATCAAATAATACTAATTAATCCAGAGTAAAAGTGCTAGTTATTATCAAGCTATGTGTACAAATGATTTAGATTGAAAATGAGATGGACCAAATTGAATAATGAAAGTACTGTACCTCTGCAGACATTCTAGAAAACAATGTCTAAGAAAAATATGTATGTTGGAGGCTGTCCACCAACTGCCAGCCAACTCACTTTTGTTGCTAGTTCTTGAAGGTGACTGGGTCTTCCAGCCCTCAGTGGTGTTCTTGACAAGCCAATAAAAAAGATCCTGCTTGCTATTCTTGCGTTTATACTAAGGCTGCAGTGTGAGAAAACGGGTCATGACTTGTAACCCTCAACAGTGGAAGTTTCAGCAAGTCCCTCCTTGTACTTCTTTGATGACTGAACATGAGATCACCTCTGCAGTTAAAATTTAGAGTCTTAAATGCACCTCTGTCCCCTTTCACAGGCGGGCATCCTGTAATGATCTCTTTTGGAATTCTTGGGAAAGTTAAAGAAGTCTGATAGCAGTGCCTGTCGTGTTTCCAGATACTCCTAAGTGTGAAAGAAAACACTGGGGAGAGAGCAAGGTTCAGTTGTCGGCAGGAAGGATGTCTCTGAAGGGGAACAGGCACTAGACTAAGGCAGGAGGGGAACCTTGGAAGAAAAATTTAAGGAGGCCCTCATGCGCAGCACAGGGTAGCATAGGGTCAGCCCCTCTTAATGTTTGCCCTGGGCGTTTCTCCTGCCTTACCCTCTTCCCAGCCCTGCCTATCAGTAAGAATGACCCCTAAGGGACACTGTTATCCCCTTGAATTCATTTCAGTTGCTATACATCTGCTTTTTTTCTTCTAGCCTGTATGTTTTTATTAATTTCAGTTGACTAGTTATACTTTTCAACATAATCCTGATAAGGACACAATCACAGAAAAAGATATTTTCTTCTACCCAAGCATTTAATTTTTTACAGTGATAACTCCAAATAAGTGAGTACCTATGTCACCAAGCTGTATAGGTGTTTTATATATATTATGTATAATAGACACTGAGAATTTCTGCAGTCTAGGCATCCGCATCCCACTTGGTAGATGAGTCTGTGCTTAGCCTGTGTGCTTAGTCATTCAGTCGTGTCTGACTCTATGCAATCCCACGGACTGTAGCCTGCCAGGCTCTCTCTGTCCATGGGATTTCCCAGGCTAGAATACTGGAGTGGGTTGCCATTTCCTCCTCCAGGGGATCTTCCCAATCCAGGGATCGAACCTTCGTCTTCTTTCTCCTGCACTGGCAGGCAGACTCTTTACAACTGCGCCACCTGGAAAGCCCACATATGAGTCCCAGAGAGAATAAATGACCGGCCTTACAGCCCCCAGAAGACAGGGCCACTCCAACTCGGCACCGCGGCTGCACTCACTTCCTACACGCTCGTCAGGCCTCGAAATCCCTGCTTTCCAAGCTTTTCTTGCTTTGATTCCCATAATCACCACAAATTCTACCTCTTTGCCTCCTGATCAGGTTTTTCTTTCTTGACTAAAAGATTTTACTATTGCTTTGCTTTTGTGGTTTCTTGTTTTCCAGCTTTAAAAATATTTTTCATTGAGTTTCAGAGTAGATCAGTATGTCAAGTTTTATCAAAACATTCTTTAAGCCATTTTTTTTTTTTTTTTACTTAAATGTCTAGAGGGCAGAGCTAAATGGGGCCACTAGGTAAGAAAGCAGGACGGCTCCACACACATAGAGGGGATGAGGAAGGAGAAATGGAAAGGCAAAATCTTATTAGGCTTTGTAGGTCAGGGAAATCCTTTCTAGGCTGGATTTTTAAACCTTCTGAATTTTAATTGGAAGCATTTCTCCAGGGTATTTACTTTAACATGACTGTGCACTCTCAAAAAAATATTCCCTATCCATATTAGAAAAATATTACAAATCCCAGGAAGACAAGGTTGCATTAGAAGGAAGAATTTGATGATATTCCCTTTCTGCTTCAGACGTAACCATGAAATTTCTGGTAACTACAAAAGTTGCCGGACCTCTATTGAGCATGTTTGCTGAGAAAAACCCAGTGCTCACAGGTGTGATGCATGACTGTCTGGTCCCACCTAGGAATCACCAACAATTCTCAAAAGAAGTGAGCAGTACTCTTTTTGAGAGATTTATGTTCCTCCTCACCAGAAAATACTCCCAAACTAGACAGTAAAAGATTAGTTTGAACATATCTTTATTAACCTGGGGCTATTGTTAGAAAGGTATAAAAATTAATGAAAAAAACTTGAAGTCACCCCAATTTCCAGCTTTGACTTGAATACAATATATTGCTTATTCTCTTTTAAAGAGAATAAAGAATCCACCTGCCATTTGGGAGACCTGAGTTTGATCCCTAGGTTGGAAGATCCCCTAGAGAAGGGAGTGGCTACCCACTCCAGTATTCTGGCCTGGAATGGGGTCCCAAAAGTTAGACACGACTGAGGGAATTTCACTTTCACTTAAAAAAAACTTTTTATATTATGTTGAAGTGTAGCTGGTTAGGTCTTCCCTGCTGGCTCAGCAGTAAAGAATCTGCCTTCCAGTTCAGGAGACCCGGGTTCAATCCGTGGGTCAGGGAGATCCCTTGGAGTAGCAACCCACTCAAGTATTCTTGCCTCTGAGAAATCCCATGGACAGAGGAGCCTGGTGGACTATGGTCCATGAGGTCACAAAGAGCCGGGTATGACTTAGCGACTAAATAACAATAACAACAAATAGTTGGTTAACAAGGTTGTATAGTTTTAGGTGTACAGCAAAGTGATTCAGTTATACATATACATGTATCTTTTCTTTTTCAAATTCATTGTACAGTTTTACACACACACACATACAAATACACATTCCAAAAGATAGAAATTTTCAGTTGTTTCCTTATAACAAATGCAACATCAAGGGACAGCTAAGTTACTGCTCATCTATCTTTAATTACTGTGTATGTACATTTTTACCCAAACTGGAAATTATTCTTTTCATCTGGCATATAGGCATATTACTACCACTGTGACTATTGGTAACAAGGCAGATTATAATAGTACATTTGTTTAAACAGTACTTTTTGCCTTTCTGTCTGGCTTAACGTATTTTTATAGTATTGTCTTCTCATTATTATCTCCCCGTAAAGGAGGTGACATCATTTCTGATTTATAGATGTAAAAGTCAGGTACTGAAAATCTAGGTGATGAAATGTGAGGTCAAATTGTCATGAAAAGTTGGTCCTTCAATACACTTCCTATATTCAAATTATTTAGCTCTTTTTAAAGACAGAAAATGGAGTAGAGTAATATATAAGGAAGAATTTTCCTTTGAAAGAGTGCTTCAGCCTTGGAACACATTTTCAAGTTGGGGATCTTCCTTTCCAAATTCCTTTAAACATAGCACAGAAACTGGGGATTTTGGATGGTTCCGAAGCTGACCCACCTGAGCCAGAGCATTTCCTGGACAACCTTGAAAGGACTCTGAGTAAGAACTCTTGTGATGCTATGACTAAGTGATCGTGCCTTGCCTGCTTCATCCACCTCTTACTCATATTTTCCCAGAACTCGACTTATGAAGAATCACTTTGGCCCCTCCTTGGAAACATACTCTCCCACACTACTTTAGAGTTTTTGCCTTACTCCAGGGCAGTCTCCCCACTTGACACTTGGATTAGAGGGAAGTTTCTCGTCCATGAGACTCGAAGCTAGAAGTGGTCTCAGCACTAATGAAGGATATACAACATATCCATTGATTAGCCATTCATTTGAGTAGGGGTATCTCTTCTCTCCAGGTTGCTCCCTGATTCATTGGAGCCAACTCCCCACCTTCAACTTCATTTCTATTCTGCAAGTCTCATGGATCTTTGCAGTCACAGGAGGCTCAGAGAGACAATAGTATATGAGCATGGCCACGACCTCCACTGTCAGTGTTTAGCATGCAGGATGATTCACTCTAGCCATGAAACAAGAAGGTGGATGAGACTGGAGATGGGAGGGCAACCATCCACACTCTGCAACCAGTGAGATTGTTAACCTCCCACCTTAGCAAGGGCAGCGTAGAAACTGCACGAATCAATCTAACATGCAGGCTCTCTGCATTTTAACTCTAGCTTAGGTGTTTTCTTTGCTGCCGTTTTCACATTTAGACCTAACAACATCTTTTCTTGAAAATGACTGTGCCTTGAGTATATGTTCAATGCTTTTACATATAATAGTTCTCAGTTCAGTTCAGTTCATGTTCAGTCTCTCAGTCATGTCTGACTCTGTGACCCCATGACTTGCAGCACACCAGGCCTCCCTGTCCATCACCAACTCCCGGAGTTCACTCAAACTCATGTCCATCGAGTTGGTGATGCCATCCAGCTATCTCATCCTCTGTCGTCCCCTTCTCCTCCTGCCCCCAATCCCTCCCAGCATCAGAGTTTCTTCCATGAGTCAACTCCTTGCATGAGGTGGCCAAAATACTGGAGTTTCAGCTTCAGCATCATTCCTTCCAAAGAACACCCAGGACTGATCTCCTTTAGAATGGACTGGTTGGATCTCCTTGCAATCCAAGGGACTCTCAAGAGTCTTCATCGGACCTTGTTTCTATCACTAGTGAGTAGCTATTGATTTTTGGTCCTCTAGTATCCTGAATTATACCCACTGATAACCCTACTCTGATTTTCCTCTGAGAATTACCTCTTTTCCTTTCTCAGCCCATGAACTTCAGGATAAATTTCTCACTCTCAGCTCCAGGGCTGTCAGTCCGTTCAGTTCAGTCACTTCATTGTGTCCGACTTTTTGTGACCCCATGGACGGCAGTATGCCAGGCCTCCTCAACCATCACCAACTCCCAGAGTTTACTGAAACTCATGTCCTTTGAGTCGGTGATGCCATCCAACCATCTCATCTTCTGTCATCCCCTTCTCCTCCCACCTTCAATCTTTCCCAGCATCAAGGTCTTTTCCAATGAGTCAGTTCTTCATGTGGTGGCCAAAGTATTGGAGTTTCAGCTTCACCATCAGTCTTTTCAATGAATATTCAGGACTGATTTCCTTTAGGATGGACTGGTTGGACCTCCTTGCTGTACAAGGGATTCTCAAGAGTCTTCTCCAACACCACAGTTCAAAAGCATCAATTCTTCTGCACTCAGCTTTCTTTATAGTTCATCTCTCACATCCATACATGACTACTGGGAAAACCATAGCTCTGACTAGATGGACTTTTGTTGGCAAAGTATTGTCTCTCCTTTTTAATATGCTATCTAGGTTCATAATTTTTCTTCCAAGAGGCAAGTGTCTTTTAATTTCGTGGCTGCAGTCACAATCTGCAGTGATTTTGGAGCCCCCCAAAATAAAATCTCTCACTGTTTCCACTGTTTCCCCATCTATTTGCCATCAAGTGATGGGACCAGATGCCATGATCTTAGTTTTCTGAATGTTGAGTTTTAAGCCAACTTTTTCACTCTCCCTTTCACTTTCATCAAGAGGCTCTTTAGTTTTTCTTTGCTTTCTGCCATAAGGGTAGTGTCATCTGCATATCTGAGGTTATTGATATTTCTCCCAGCAATCTTGATTCCAGCTTGTGCTTCATCCAGCCCTGCATTTCTCATGATGTAATCTGCATAGAAGTTAAATAAACAGGGTAATAATATATAACCTTGACATACTCCTTTCGCTATTTGGAACCAGTCTGTTGTTCCATGTCCAGTTCTAACTGTTGCTTCCCGACCTGCATACAGGTTTCTCAAGAGGCAGGTCAGGTGGTCTGGTATTCCCACCTCTTTCAGAATTTTCCAGTTTGTTATGATCCATACAGGCAAAGGCTTTGGTATAGTCAATAAAGCAGATGTTTTTCTGGAATCTCTTGCTTTTTCAATAATCCAGCGGATGTTGGCAATTTGATCTCTGGTTCCTCTGCCTTTTCTAAATCCAACTTGGACATCTGGAAGTTCACAGTTCACATACTATTGAAGCCTGGCTTATAGTATTTTGAGCATCATTTTGCTAGCATGTGAGATGAGTGCAATTGTGGGGGTAGTTTGAGCATTTTTTGGCATTGCCTTTCTTTGGAATTGGAATGAAAACTGACCTTTTCCAGTCCTGTGGCCATTGCTGAGTTTTCCAAATTCGCTGGCATATTGAGTGAAGCACTTTCAAGCTTCATCCTTTAGGATTTGAAATAGCTCAACTGGAATTCCATCACCTCCACTAGCTTTGTTCATAGTAATGCTTCCTAAGGCCCACTTGACTTCACATTCCAGGATGTGTGGCTCTAGGTGAGTGCTCACACCATCATGATTATCTGTGTCATGAAGATCTTATTTGTATAGTTCTTCTGTGTATTCTTGCCACCTCTTCTTAATATCTTCTGCTTCTGTTAGGTCCATACCATCTCTGTCCTTTATTGAGCCTATCTTTGCATGAAATGTTCCCTTGGTTTCTCTAATTTTCTTGAAGATATCTCTAGTCTTCCCCATTCTATACTTTTCCCTATTTCTTTGCACTGATCACTAAGGAAGGCTTTCTTATCTCTCCTTGCTCTTCTTTGGAACTCTGCATTTAAATGGGTATATTTTTCCTTTTCTTCTTTGCCTTTCATTTCTCTTCTTTTCACAGGTATTTGTAAGGCCTCCTCAGACAACCATTTTGCCTTTTTGCATATCTTTTTCTTGGGGATGGTCTTGATCACTGCCTCTTGTACAATGTCACGAACCTCCATCCATAGTTCTTAAGGCACTCTGCCTGTCAGATCTAACCCTTGAATCTATTTGTTACTTCCACTGTATAATCATAAGGGATTTGATTTAGGTCATACCTGAATAGTCTAGTGGTTTTCCCTACTTTCTTCAATTTAAGTCTGAATTTTGCAATAAGGAGTTCATGATCTGAGCCACAGTCAGCTCCTGGTCTTGTTTTTGCTGACCGTATAGAGCTTCTCCATCTTTAGCTGTAGCCGAAGGGCTATACATCCAGGGCTATTGCTTGCAAATTAATCATGACCCATAAGAATTTCATATTTCCCTGGATTATGTGAAATAAGTCTCATGAATTCTCTAGAAGCTGCCTGTAGAGGATTGTTCTAACTTGATCAATCTGCATGCTGGGTGTTGTCATGCTAGGAACCTAAAATCACTGAGCCACATCACATAGAGACTAACAATGAGCTAGCCCAGAGGAATCTATGACACAGAGCCAAGAAATGGGTCCTCATGGCAGGTTTGTTGAGGACTGAATCATACTGACCCAAAGCTCTACGTATTCCTACACTCATAGTAATAAAATTCCTCTTTGGCTTTAGACAGTTTGAATTGGGTCTTCTGTCACAATATCATTTTGCTGAAAAACTGATTGAACTAATACACAGTGCTGTTGTAAACACTGTAAAATGTAAAAACTTAGGTAATGCATAAAATGGGTATTTCAAGAGTATAAGCAGAATTATGAAAGCCTGAAACATTATTCTTGATCTACCGTAGAAAGTAACCCCCACTTCCTACTTTCCCTCTTCAATCTGATATTTAAAGCATGATTCCTGTGAAGAAATTGTGCAAACTGATATATGAATATCGAGCTCATTAAAAGTTATTTGGCTGGATTTTTCTTTTACTCCTTTTGGAACTGAGTGCAGTATAGCACAAACTGATCAACAAGTCTCTAACTCTAAATCCTGACACTCTTTAACTCTTCCTTCCTCCCATCACCAACTCTATCAAATACTTCTTTAATGTCTATTTAGTCCATTCATCTCTGCCACATCCATTGCCACTATTTTAAACAGAGTCTTCATTATTTCTTACATGAATTGTTGAACTTAGACATGTACATTGTGGTGTACATGTCTAAGGAAGGGGACACAGGAAGAGTTTTAAATTTTGTTGAAATATTAATTATATATTTGCTGCAATTTTGATTATATATTTGCTGCATGGCCCCAAACTTAGTGTCCCCAAACAACAATAAACATGTATTATTTCACAGTTTCTGTGACACAAGGCTTGCGAGTGGCTTAGCTAGATGGTTCTGATTCAGGGTAAGAGATTACAGTCATAATGTTGGTTGGGGCTGCAGCCATCTGAAGGCTTGACTAGGGCTCGTGCTCTGCTTCCAGGTTGGCTCCCTTACGTGTCTGGAAAGTTAGTGCTCATTGTGGGTAGGGAGCATTTTCTGTGCTGCACAGGCCTCTCCATAGGGACATTGAGTGTCCTCATTGACATAGCAGCAAGCTCTCTCTAGAGCACATGATCAAGAGTGAGCAAGAAAGAAGCTGCAATGTCTTTTATGTCTAAGCCTCAGAAGGCACTCTTCATTATCCCTGCATGTTCTTTTGGTTACATTGGATCAGTCCTATCCAGTGTGGGAAGGGGTGTGAGGGCATGTAAAAACAGTTGGGGTCATGGGGGGTGTCATCCTGTGACTGCGCTACTACTGAAAACTCCAGTCTGGAATGTTCAGTTTTGAACAGGAAGTGCTTATCAAGCAGTATTGAGGTGGGAATGAGCAGTAGAGGGCTGGACTTCTGGACTGTGAATCAGAAAGGGATGTGCACAGTGAGTCATCAGCAAGATGATGACGGCAGAAGGCATGGGAGTGAATAAGATCCCCCAGAGAGAGTGAGAAGAGCAGGAAGGACAGAAACACTGATCCCTGCAGATGGACAGAGAAGGAAGAGGCTGCACCGAAGACTGAGAAAAAATCAACTAGAAAGGTGGAAGGAAAGCCAAGAGAGACCAATTCCATCAAAGCCAAGGAACTTTCAAGAAAGTGTAATTTCTAACTTTCCACTGAACTCTAGAATTCTATGATCCCAGTTGACAGTTGTAATGATATCAGGTTTTGCTAAGAGACTGATAAGGAAGGGAAATTTTCAAAGGTTTTTGGAAGTTGATGCCTTACAGTTTCGTTTAATGTCTAATTGTCTTTGCCAGCACAAAACAAAGAATAATTCTGTTTCATTTTTGGTGGAGTTGGTTGAATATTTTCTTTCTCTACACATCCTGTCCATATATTTTCTCAAATTCTTTCCTGGTTATTAAAAGAATACTCATCATTATCTGAAACACCAGACTTGGTTATCAACTGCTCCTATTCTCCTGTCTCTCGAGGCAGCAATCATTTAGTTATGTTCTCTGTGATTTTTAAGGTTTCTAAAATCTCCAGACCACATCTCTGGTCTGTGACATCATGGGATATCAAAGTTTGTAAGAAATCTGTCAGGATCACAGTTTGGGGTGGGTTGGTTGGTTCTCTGGTTATCAGTTTGTTCAGCTGCTCAGTCATGTCCAATTCTTTGCAACCCCATGGACTGCAGCATGCCAGGCTTCCCTGTCCTTCACTGTATCCCAGAGTTTGCTCAAACTCATGTCCATTGAGTTGATGATGGCATCCAATCATCTCATCCTCTGTTGCCCCCTTCTCCTCCTGACTTCAGTCTTCCCCAGCATCAGGGGCTTTTCCAGCGAGTCAGCTCTTTGCAGCTTCAGCATCAGTCCTTCCAAGGAATATTCAGGGTTGATTTCCTGTAGGATTGACTGGGTTTGTCTCCTTGCTGCCCAAGGGCTCTCAAAAGTCTGGATTGATAGACAACAAAGTTTAAAAGCATCAATCCTTCAGCATTCAGCCTTCTTTATAGTCCAACTTTCACATCTGTACCTGACTATGAAAAAATCATATGTTTGACTATATGGACCTTTGTCAGCAAAGTGATGTCTCTGCTTTTGAATATGCTGTCTAGGTTTGTCATAGCTTTTCTTCCAAGGAGCAAGTGTCTTTTAATTTCATGGCTTCAGTCAACATCTGCAGTGATTTTGGAGATCCCCAAAATAAAGTCTTTCACTGTTTCCATTGTTTCCCCCTCTATCTTCCATGAGGTGATGGGACTGGATGCTATGGTCTTAGTTTTTTGAATGTTGAGTTTTAAGCCAACTTTTTCACTCTCCTCTTTCACTTTCATTAAGAGGCTTTTTAGTTCTTCTTCACTTTCTGCCATAAGGGTGGTTTCATCTGCATATCTGAGGTTTTTTTCTCCCAGCAATCTCAATTCCAGCTTGAGCTTCATCCAGCCTGGTATTTTGTGTTATGTACTCTGCATATAAGTTAAATAAGCAGGATGACAGTATATAGCCTTGATGTATTCCTTTCCCAATTTTAAACCAGTTCATTGTTTCATGTCCAGTTCTAACTGTTGCTGGAAAAAAAAAACTTAAGGAAACATATCTTTAATAGAAATATGAACTAGTGACTATACTAGATATTTGGGGGTGTTTTTTTTTTGGCCTTTGAAAATCTTCAGATTGAATGTGTGTGGTTTAGAGATTTGTTGTGTTTTATTTAAGACTATTTTAGTCAATCTATGATCTATTTATCCTGCATTTGACTAAATATATTGCTGTGACCCATTTCATAGATAGTTGTTTGCTATTTACTTTCCAGAGAGAAAAGTGCTTGGTCAGCCAAGGAAAATACTGCCAATGTTACAAGAGATTCTTGTGTGATAGCTTAGCAAACCAAATTGCACTGTAGAAATCAAAATTCTTTCCATGAAAAGGAAACCTACAAATAAATTAAAACTTCCAGTCCTAATGCCTTATAACAGTAACTGACAGAACTTCCCCTAATTTTTTTTTTCTCTCTGTATCTTTTTATTCATTTCTGGAGTATGGCCTCTTCTGGCATGGAAAGCAAAAACTTTAACAGCTACACAATAAAGCATTTCACAATAATGTACAAAGATAGTCCAGGCCAAAAATGCTACTGTCCAGTGTGAATTTAGCTATAACTTAGCTATAGCTGGAATAACTTAGCTATAGATGGAATAACTTAGCTATAGATGGAATAACTTAGCTATAGCTGGAATAACTTAACTATAGCTGGAATGCTGTTGGGTTGACCTTGGTCACAATTTATGAGTTGAATTGTGTTCCCCCCCAAATTTATATATTGATATCTAGCTTCCAGTGTCTCAGAATTACTGTGTTTTGAGATAGGGTCCTTAAAGAGGTAAAATGAGAGTTGAAATGAGGTCCCTAAGATAGAGCCTACTCCCATATGACTTGTATGTTCCTATACGATATATGTCTTTATAATATAATATGTCCTTAAAAGAAGAGGAGATGAAGACATAGACACACTCAGAGGGAAGACCACGTGAAGACACAGAAAGAAAGTAGTCCTCTACAAGCCAAGAGAGGGATATCAGAAGAAAGTAACTTATCGACAACTTGATCAGAGACCTCCAGCCTCCAGAACTGAAACAAATGATTTCTGTTGTTTGAGCCGCCCAGTGTGTGGTGCACTGTATGGGGCCCTGGCAGACTGACACAGCCACAGTGTCAGACGTGAATAGTTCTGCAGGACTTCCCTCACGGTCCAGTGAGTTAAGAATCCACCTGCAGGGCTCACAGGTCCAGTCTGCGATCTGGGGCGTTTCCATGTGCGGTGGGACAGCTAAGCCCGTGTGTCACAACTGTGGACCCTGCACTCTAGCGCCCGTGGGCCCACAACTAATAAGCCTGTGTGCCGCAACTACTGAAGGCCCCGCTCCCTAGAAGCTGTACTTGGAAACAAGAGAAGCCACCACAATGCGAAACCTGTGCACCCCAACAGAGAGTAGCCCCTACTTGCTGCAATGAGCAAAAGCCTGCACACAGCTCCAAAGACCCACCAGAGCCAAAAAATAAATGAATAAATAATTTTAAATAAATATATAGTTCTAGGGGATTGCATCTCTGAATTCCAGAAACGCAAGGTACGTTAGGCACACTGGTTCTCTCCACTTTGACCCCATCGGTCAACCAATCAGCTCTATTCCTGACTCTCACATCAATTCGCTCTTAAATGTATTTTTTTTAATTCACCCATTACATGTTACAATCTAAGCTAGTCCCAACAAATAAGTAGCTAGAGAGCTATGTCTTGCTCAGCATGTGCACACACGTGCACACACACAAGCACATTTTCTTGTGTTAATAACTAATAAATATTCTAGTAAGTGTTCTAATGGCCAACAAGAGGCAAATTCTTAGCAAGCCAAGGTACTCTTGTAAATGAGCTACATGGGAGAAATTCAGAGTCCGTTTATGTTATTCCCCTTCAGTCATATATTAAGACACAGGATTTAATATGAATCTGTTGGGTGTAGTGAAAAGCCTCTCCTAGACATTTTTTTTGGCCCCTTAATAATGCCCACAAACATGAATTAAACATAGGAAATGGAGACTATTAACATATGAACTAAAATAAGTGCTATGAAACAATCTTAACCTGAATTAAATCATCCCACTTATTGCAGAATGTTTATGGCATTTTTGCTCTTTAGGGCAACGATGTTCTCTTTGGATCTCCCAGCTTCTCTGGAAGGGAGGAGGCAGGAAAAAAAGGAGACAAGCTTCGCTTTACAAACAGAAGACAGAGGTTCAAAGACTGGCCTTGCTCCCACCGTTTAATGCAGCAGTCTTGTCTGGGCATTCCTGTATTGAAGAAAATGTTAAGCTTGAAGTGTATCTTTTTATTCATTTCTTCCTAAGTGATATATATTTGTTTCACTGTAATACATTATGTACATTATAAAGCATAGCCTAAAAATAGAGATTTTGTAAGGATGAGTTTTACATTCGTTTTCTTCTTCAAGTTAGCGTGTGTTCTCTCTGCTTTGGAAACCACTGAATTATTGAGTGGGGTGTGGGAGTAAGGGGGCAGATCCTTAGGCTCCCTTCAGCATATTTATTTGATCACTCTGCCTCTCACCAGTTTTCAAAAGTAAATAACTTTGTGCAAAGGAGCACATGCCAGGCACTGCTTATACACAGGGTCACTGTATCATCTCACTAGTATCTCCCTGAGGACAAGACATTAAACACAAACATAGGGAGTTTCTTTCCTTTTGGCTTGGCAGTGGCTTTCCCAAGGGTACCAATGGTCAAACACTCTGGTTGAACTGGACTTACACTCTCCAGTATCGTTGCATGTTGCAGTTAAATATCACAGGAGAAGAAAACAATCAAGTGATGGAGATGAGTTCAGCATGAACCATTTTGGTCTCTGTATTTGGTCTCCTTATTGTTGTTCAGTCGCTAAGTTGTTTCTGACTCTTTGAGATCCCATAGCCTGCAGCATGCCAGGCTTCTCTCTCCTTCACTGTTTCCCAGAGTAGCTCTTTGTAAGTAAACATAAATGTGTGGGATAAACTAAGGCAGAGGTCTCCCCACAACAGATATTTGGGAGCAAGCATTCATTTTTAAGCTCAATAATTCTTTTTGTTTCACTTCAGTTTGTTTTTATTTGTATTAAATTTGAATTAAATTAAAATGGATTCTTCCTGTTTAAGACAGTAAATATAATATGGCCCAATGTTAAAAAAAATCTCTATTTATCTATTCTGAGAGCAGCTTACCTGAGAAATCAATGATTCTTTCTGCCTTTATTCTTCTGTACTGCTTACAATATCTTTTATAATATAAAAATATATTTTGTATAAAAAGTATAAAGTAATTTTCCTTTAAAAAAATAGATATCCATATCTAAGTGAATGAATAAAAAATCTGAAAAATCAGTTATGCCTAAAATTGAAAAGAGACTTGGTAGATCAGAGCAATGGAAGACATGGTTTGTTTTTTCTTTTTGCACATGCTATCCCATGGAAATGAAAGGTGGTCAGCTTTGAGCCCTCTACCAGGAGAGACAGCTTCCACATTTCAGCATTCTCCTGCACTGTCTACACCACGATCACCAGCACCCTCATCTGCAAGATAATAGTCTAGACTTAGAAGATACACCCTCAGCCCTAAAACCATTTTTTTTCTTTATATTCAGCAGAATGATTCAGAAAAGCCCTAGAGCCTAGAAACCGTGACGTTTAAAGCTGGCTGATATTTCAGAAATCATCTAAGAATGTAATCCTTATACTCTCCAGTTGAGAAGGCCACAGACCAGAGAGGTGCAGCCTCTTGCTCAAGGTCACCATGATGCAGACAGACCCGGGGTGGTAACCCTGCACTCTGACTTCAAGTTCAACAACAGCCACTCTGCTAACTCTAGGCTGGCATGTTTCTGGTTCTCTTTTCTTTTCATTTGTTCTGACTTATTACTTCCATTTATGGCTTTATTATTGCTGCAATATTGTTGTAAGTAGTCCCAAACCATCTGTCAGCGACAGGGGACTAAATATTTACACCACTGACTATTTATACCAGGGCAGCTCTCCTAACCCCCAACACAAGTACTCTCTCCAAAGAGGCTGGCATGTCGGAAGCCTGGAGTTCACTGTGACTGCACGGTCACTGATAATATCTGCTGTGTCCGTGAGGCCATGAAGATTTGCAGCAGTGAGCAGCATACTGTACATATACATAGGCTTTCTTCATAGTTGGAAATTCCTTGAAAGTGATTTTTTAATGTTTTACAGGCAATTCATGTATCTATTCAAAAATGTATTTAATAATCACAAATAAAATTACCAAAGGTGAGAGCAGAAATACTTGTTAAAACAGACTCACAGACATAGAGAACAGATTTGTGGTTGCCAAGGAGGGTAGAGAGGTTGGAGGAGAGATGGATTGGGAATTTAGGATTAGTAGATGCAGACTAGCATGTATAGAATGGATAAACAAAAAGGTCCTACTGTATATCACAGAGGACTATATTCAATATCCTGTGATAAGCCATAGTGGAAAGATTATGAAAAAGAATATATATATATAACTGAATCACTTTGCTGTACAGTAGAAATTAACACAAAATTATAAATCAACTGTACTTCAATAAAATAAAACTTTTTAATGAAGAAGTCCTTGTTAGAAACCATGACAATTAGGAGATTTGACAAATAATAAATAAGCATCTATTTGGGAGAAGAGAAATTCATATGACATAATTTTGTATTGACTTAAGAACTCAGAGATAGAAGCTAAAAAGGAAACATTTGTAAAGATGGTTTGGTAAAACAATGGGGGTAGAGGTAGTAGACATTGCTTAGAAGATGAGAGCTATTCTCTTCTGGGAAATAGACTTGATCTTTTTTTCTGGCATCACTTTACTTTTCATGGAAATACACGATGATATCAGATGGACAAGAAGGTAGCAAAACATAAGGTCTTTGACTATGAATGAAATCAACAACTAAACTATATAAAAATATTTATCTATATAACACTTAGGTGGTGGGAAAAAATGCATTGACTATATCTGACCCTGAAAACACAACTGATTAGCAATGACACTGAAAGGAACAGTAAGTTGAGTTTCCAGGTCTGGTAGGGTATTAATAATGACTTGCAAAAATTCAGTTATAATCCACTTAATTATCTCATGCTAGATAATTGCTCAAATTATTGTCAATAATCTTTTAACCAAAGAAAATAAGAAGGAAAGAAGACCTATTACATTAACATGTTAATAAATTTATGTTTTTGTGTTCTATTTCCATTCTTTGTTTGAAAAGCTATAACCAAAGTTATGGATTGTGTATTTTCTATAGACCATTGTCAGCCTGATAGGACATAGTGGTCATCCTTGAACAACCTGTCTTTAACTTAACTGATCTTAAATCAGAGCTGTCAATCATTATTGGAATAGAACAAGGTGAAATTAATGCAGTGAACACATAGCCATTAAATTCAAGTCAAAGAGTATGAACTATTTTAAATAAGGCTTAAACATAATATAAACTCTTCCATGGTCAAACACAGAAACGGGTTCTTGATTATTCACTCTGTTTGGGGAGGGGGATAGTTTACATACCATAGGAATCAGATATAAAGAAATGTCAAATTCCAAAGCAAAACTTTTAAACCAAAGAATTGTATTAAGAAGTATCCTAGTACCAGTTTTTATTTTCTAGATTCACATAAAGTAGTGTTCATCATCTTGTTTGAAAAATAAAAACTTATTATGTAAATGTATATTGATTTCATCTCAATAACAAGATCAACAGTAAAAATAATAATTAGACACTCATCACACAAAATTAGAGGTTTTATGCTCTGTTTGTGTTTATAATAATAATAATAATAGAACTTCAAGGGTGTAGCAATGAAGAATTAGCTTAGTTTAGAGCAGTTGTGTGGGAGGCAACTAATAAAATTACATTGACATTATATATATTTGTCTTTCCACAAGAATCACAGCAATCAAGTCAAATTAAATTTAAAAGAATACACTAAAATACTCACTGCTCAAAGGTGATCAACAGTTCTTTCTTAAGCATCTAACTGTGATAATTAGGAAGATAATGCTTGATTTGCCCATAAAACTCATTATTTCTTTTTCTATTTCTGGGATTCATTTATCTCACTTACCTGTGACCTGTTTAGTATGGATCTGGGTCACTTTTAAATTAAAGAGTATACATCCTAGGGTAATAAAAACTCCACAAAAGGACTGTGGATATAAATAAAATGCAGGCATTTCCTAAATTACAAATATCTAGCTATGAACACACACGCATGTGAACAGAGGCCTGGAGAATAAAAAGTATAACCAGTTTTGCCAACCCCAGTGCTTACAACATCCCTGGTGGCTTAGACAGTAAAGAATAGGCCTGCAATGAGGGAGCCCTGCGTTCGATCCCTGGGTTAGGAAGATCCCCTGGAGCAGGAAATGGCAACCCACTCCAGTATTCTTTCCTGGAGAATTCCAAGGACAGAGGAGCCTGGTGGGCTACAATCCATGGGGTTGTAGATTCGGACACAACTAAGTGACTCATACACACACACACATGCCCACAGCATCAGGTAGGTAAAACATACAGGAATCGAGCCACTCTTTATTTGCTTTTGGCTGTGCTAGGTCTGTGTTGCTGCATGTGGGCTTTCTCTAGTTGCGGCAAGCGGGAGCTACTCTCCATCGTGGTACACAGGCTTCTCATTGCAGTGGTTTCTCTTGTTGTGGAGCACAGGCTCTGGGCACGTGGGCTCAGTAGTTACAATACACAGGCTCAGTCAGTGCAGCTCCTGGGCTCTGGAGCACAGGCTCAGAAGTTGTGGCAACAGCCTCAGTTGTTCCACAGCATATGGAATCTTTCCAGACCAGGGACCAAACCCGTGTCCACTGGCAGCCAAATTCTTTACCACTGAGCCACCATCCTGGAATGTGAAGTCAAGTGGGCCTTAGAAAGCATCACTACAAACAAAGCTAGTGGAAGTGATGGAATTCCACTTGAACTATTTCAAATCCTGAAAGATGATGCTGTGAAAGTGCTGCATTCAATATGCCAGCAAATTTGGAAAACTGAGCAGTGGCCACAGGACTGGAAAAGGTCAGTTTTCATTCCAATCCCAAAGAAAGGCAATGCCAAAGAATGCTCAAACTATCACACAATTGCATTCATCTCACATGCTAGTAAAGTAATGCTCAAAATTCTCCAAACCAGGCTTCAGCAATATGTGAACCGTGAACTTCCAGATGTTCAAGCTGGTTTTAGAAAAGGCAGAGGAACCAGAGATCAATTGCCAAAATCCGCTGGATCATGGAAAAAGCAAGAGAATTCCAGAAAAACATCTATTTCTGCTTTGTTGACTATGCCAAAGCCTTTGACTGTGTGGATCACAAGAAACTGTGGAAAATTCTGAAAGAGATGGGAATACCAGACCACCTGACCTGCCTCTTGAGAAATCTGTATGCAGATCAGGAAGCAACAGTTAGAACTGGACATGGAACAACAGACTGATTCCAAATAGGAAAAGAAGTACATCAAGGCTGTATATTGTCACCCTGCTTATTTAACTTCTATGCAGAGTACTCATGAGAAACGCTGGACTGGAAGAAACACAAGCTGGAATCAAGATTGCCAGGAGAAATATCAATAACCTCAGATGTGCAGATGACACCACCCTTATGGCAGAAAGTGAAGAGGAACTAAAGAGCCTCTTGATGAAAGTGAAAGAGGAGAGTGAAAAAGTTGGCTTAAAGCTCAACATTCAGAAAGCGAAGATCATGGCATCCGGTCCCATCACTTCATGGGAAATAGACGGGGAAACAGTGGAAGCAGTGTCAGACTTTATTTTTCTGGGCTCCAAAATCACTGCAGATGGTGATTGCAGCCATGAAATTAAAAGATGCTTACTCCTTGGAAGAAAAGTTATGAACAACCTAGATAGTATATTCAAAAGCAGAGATATTACTTTGCTGACTAAGGTCTGTCTAGTCAAGGCTATGGTTTTTCCTGTGGTCATGTATGGATGTGAGAGTTGGACTGTGAAGAAGGCTGAACGCCGAAGAATTGATGCTTTTGAACTGTGGTGTTGGAGAAGACTCTTGAGAGTCCCTTGGACTGCAAGGAGATCCAACCAGTCCATTCTGAAGGAGATCGGCCCTGGGTGTTCTTTGGAAGGAATGATGCTGAGGCTGAAGCTCCAGTACTTTGGCCACCTCATATGAAGAGTTGACTCATTGGAAAAGACTCTGATGCTAGGAGGGATTCAGGACAGGAGAAGAAGGGGACGACCAAGGATGAGATGGCTGGATGGCGTCACTGACTCCATGGGCATGGGTCTGGGTGAACTCTGGGAGATGGTGATGGACAGGGAGGCCTGGTGTGCTGCGATTCATGGGTTTGCAAAGAGTCGGACATGACTGAGGGACTGAACTGAACTGAACTGAGCCACCAAGGAAGTCTTAGAGCCACTCTTTAAGTGGAAGCAGCCTCCATCCAGGCCACTAAATTATTTCCATATAGGATAATGGGCAGCAAATCCACTGCCGTATATAAAACCCCTGAATGTTTGAATATTGGACACACCAATTCAAAACTTTAAAAAATACTTGTAGGTCACACAAAAGATTTCTATAAGCCATTATGAAGCTTCTTCAATGTAAAACTCATGATGTTCAAGAGAAATAATTCTCTAGTCCACTGTTATTGAAAATGTGTAAATCTAGTCTGTGCTTCTAAACATGCTTTCAGAATGTGAAAGAGCTGCTCTGTGAATGGTAAATAAGGGGATGATGGTAATAGAACATAACCGACACACTGGTTTTTCAGTGTTTTCTGCCAGCACATTAATGTTTTGTGTCACACAGTAATGGCAGCTGGCTGCAAAGTGTATTAGCCTAGCTCAATGCAGTAAGTCACAGAGGAATAGGGTATTGCTTCATTCACCCTGTTTTGCCACAGAAGTAATTATTTACAGTTTTCCCCAATCTTTTTTGTATTTTGGCCTTGCACCATTCTCTGCAGATTCAATACTTCCTTGAACATCCCTTTTATCAAGCCACCTTCATTTTTAAAGTCTCGTATATGCTGTTGTTGATGTTTAGTTGCTAAGTTGTGTCTGAACCTTTGCAACCCCTTGGGCTGTAGCCCACCAGGCTTCTCTGCCCATGGGATTTCCCAGGCAAGAATACTGAAGTGAGTTGCCATTTTCTGCTCCAGTAGATCTTCCAGACCCAGAGATCAAACCTGTGTCTCCTGCAGTGGCAGGGGCATTCTTTATCACTGAGCTAGTATATTTATTAAGAAACTGTTATGACTTTGATTTATAAAATACTAGAATCTAATTGAAATGACTGTTTTATTGGTATTTTGTTTACAATTTTGCCTCAGTGTTAGTTGGTCTGCCTCAATCTTATTTTTCCCAAAAGTGGTTCTATTTTTGGTACAAGCTTTTGCAGAACACAGGCTCTTCTCTAGGAATATGTACATCACATTATAGCAAAAATATGACCCGTTGTTGAGATATGGATGTGAGATTTCAAGTTAGAGCTGTTCACTAATTAGTATCATTAAACTAAACTTTCAATATAAGTGATTCTCTTTCAACTAAACCCTTTGCTCTTAGTCAGTTACACTGCTGTAATAAAAATACTATGGACTGAGTGGCTTAAAGAACAAATATTTATTTCTTATGTTCTAGAGGCTCAGAAGTTCAAAATCAAGCTACCAGCAGATCTGATATACAGTGAGAGCCTGAATCTTGGTTTAAAGACAGCTGCACTCTTACCGTACCCTCACACAGCAAGGAGAGACAGATTGACAAACATCTGGTCTCCTTCCCCTTACAAGTTCCATCATGGGAACTCCACTCCCATGACCTTAACCAAAGCTAATCACCTCCCAGAGGCTCCATCTTCAAATGCCATCACATTGAGAATTGGAGTTTCAATACATGAATTCTGAAGAGACATAAACGTTGCCTACTCAGCAGCTACAAATTGATTAGAAACGGTACCTGGCAGCCTGTGAGACTCTGGGGGCATGGTGGTGAACAAGACCGATCTGGCCCTTATTCTCATAGAGCTAAGCGCCTTAGAAGGTAGATGTAGTCCTCTCTGCCATAAGTGGTTACCTAGCCAACTAAAGGGTGGTCTCTGCCAAGGGAGCAGGCTGCTCCCCAGAGGCTGTGAGAGTGAAGAGAGCCTCCCATCACTGCGGTCCCTCTCGCTGCCCTTGGGTAAGGGCAAGGGGATTCTCCCACACCACACACCTGCCACCCTCACCCCATCACCACCACTGAAAGAGCCAGCAGCTCCCAGGAACTCTTTGCTGCTGACTGACTCTCGCCTCACAGCTCTCAGATGTATGACCCTGGCTCTCTGACCTCAGAACTGGTTGTTGGGATATGGTGTTTCTGGAACTTGAGCATAGGTTTTTCCTGTACCTTTTCTAAAAATTAACTTGTATTCAAGTATAGTTGCTTTGGGTTTTCTTAGTGTTTCAGTGGTAAAGAATCTGCCTGTCAATGCAGGGTTTGATTCCAGAGTCAGGAAGATCCCCGGAGAAGGAAATGGCAACCCACTCTAGTATTCTTGCCCGGGAAATACCATGTACAGAGGAGCCTGGTGGACCACAGTCCATAGGGTCCCAAAAAATCAGACACGACTTAGTCACTAAATAACAACAAATAGTTGCTTTATAATGTTGTATGGGTTTCTACTGTACAACAAAATTAATCAGTCGTACATATACACATATTCTCTCCTTTCTGGACTTCTTCCCATTCAGGTCACCACACAGCTTTAAGTAGAATTTCCCCGTATTGTTTTAGCTTAAATTGTTTCCTGCTCACAGTTTTCAGCTTTTTGGGGTCGCACAGAGTCGGACACGACTGAAGGGACTTAGCAGCAGTAGCAGAGGCAAGTATCCTCCTCCATCCCAGCCCTGCAGAAATAATGTCAAGGCTAACACCAGCTCCCTGCCAAGGGGATGTTTGGACACTAGGCTGCATTCTTGCCATGTCTGGGGCTCCTACACAAGCATTCCTCCCATCCTCTACCATCCCTCCTTGCCAGGCCTAGAGCCATCGTTTCAGGGAAGCAAGGTGTCTACATGCATAGCTAGTTCTTTCAACCACATTCAATTTATAATTTAAAAGAAACTATGCTTTGAAAGCTGTGGCTTGGAAGGGAGATGTGTTGGGGCTTTTGAGCAGTGGGATAGCTCATGGAAAGCCACAGAAGAGGAAGAAATGAACTTTACTTAGGAGATAGCAGAGAGTGCAGAGGAAGGAGAAATGTTGATGATTAAAGAGAGGGATAGAGGGAGGGGTTTAGTTGGAGTGCAAGGGTGTTTGTTAGGGACTTTAATGGTAGAGTAAAGAATGTGGATCTGTTATTGTAAGCAATAGGAAAATCTTGATCAGAAAAATAACGTGATGGTTTCTGAACTTGAGGGCTGTTGCATTCCAGTTGGTTTTAGAATGGGATGGACAAAAGAAAGATGAGAATTTGAATAACCATCTAAGAGGTTGTTAATATCTATCTATCTGTTTATCTGGCAAAGAAAATCCTAACAGCCAGGAAAGTTTAGTAATTAAAGGGAGGTACAAACTCAAGGGACATTGTGAGAGATTTTAGGAAGCCATTAGGAAGAGCTTTTTTCATCTAGATTATAGTCTTCAAAATGGAGACTTCAATAAAATGAACCTTCCAGCATTTCCACCATTTTTTAAGACCTTTAGGAAGAGAAGTCCTGGGAATAAAAGAATTTCCATAATGAATGAGACTCTAGTCCTTGCACTCAATGTCCCATTGACCACAGTAACCTAGGTTGCCCTGAGAGTACCTGCTTCTCCTCTAGGAGTCCAGATGTGGGGTCAGAGGACCACCAAGTACCTATATGTACACACAAGGTCTCCAGCTCTTGACGTTCTGAATACCAACTATATTAGAATGCAGTTCAGGAAGGGATGTTCAAGAAAGGACTCCCATACCAGTTACAAATCTCCACTGCAAATAAGGAAATAGACTTGATGCTACATGTTTCTGCTTTGAGCATGTAAGAGAGTTGGCCTGCTCTAAAATCACCACAAATTCACGTCCTTCACTTTCAGCACCTCATCTAAAATTCAATTAAGTGAGGAAAATTTCTAAGGTTATTGCTAAACTTGGTATTTTTCCTGCCCCAGGAGCCCCAAGTATATAACCCACATCAAGAACATATTCACACACTTAAAAATTTTTAATATCAATAAGTTAGGCTATGAAAAAAAAAAACCACTTTAACATAAAGGACCCCTATAAATAGCTAATTTTTTTCAGTGCCTCTGAAGATTCAGTGAGCATTCATCTTTTCAAGACTATATTAATACCTATTGCACTGTTTGTGACACAATGTCTTATTTAGGCACTTTCTGTTGCTAATTTTGTAGTTATATTCTTTGATTACTTTATGAGTGCTTCTGTCTGACTATATTATAAATTCTATGGGGGTACAAACCTACTGTATTAATATTTTTGGTATCATCCGTAGTTCCCACTGCTATTTCTTGGAACAGAATGGGCATTCAATAAATGCCCTTCCCATCAGATCAAGTTGTTAAGTCAGAAGAGAAGTCAATGGTTTATAGTTAGGTCTAAATCTTTTGTGACTGGAGAAAAAAGGAAATGGGCAAGTATTTCAGTTTTAAAATGGCTGGGAAATTTGTTTTTTTCTCTGTAGCAATCTGAGTAGATGATATTGGATTTGCCATGTAGCAAGGATCATGGAAGTGCAATACAAAACTCAGATGACAGTATGAAATGTATTTTGTGTGTATTCACAAAACTCCACAGAATCAATCACCATCCCTTTGACCGAGTTAATATGAACTCCAGTGGCAGTAACCCACGGACCTCTAATAGAATTCACTGATGGGAAATAGTAACAGTTCCCATGGAGGCATTACCTTCACTGCTGACTGTGATCTATGGATGACAGCCTCCCAGAAAACACATTGACACAATAGGCTGTAATGGCTCAGATGGGGCCTTTATGTGATATCGGGCCAGTGATCCGCAGACAATGTCTCTCTGGGAGGTTTCTCAATTGCCTTCTCCAAAGCTTTCCCTCATGCTTTCAGGGCCTGTCCAGGTTCTTTCCGGAGCTCAGGGATGTCTGCCTGTGCTCTAAGGCCATTGAAGCTTGCCTCAAGGCATCTCCATTACACTAATGAGCCACTGCAAAGCCAATGAGAAAATGAAGAATAGCTACAGATGGAAGGTTTTCTCCAATTTGCAATGATGTAGGTGTAGAGTGCTTGCTTATCAAGTGTAATTAAGCTCCAGCAGTCAGATTTGAGCTTTGTCTTCTCAAGCTCTGTTAACCAGTTTGAAAACTGCTTTCTCCATACCTAAAGAGCAGACAAACAGAAAGAGGCCTTGTTACCAACAGGTCAATTGGTCAATCCATCAACAAATGTTTGTTCAATGTTTGTGTGTGCTAGGTCACTCAGTCATGTCTGACTCTTTGCAACCCAATAAACTATAGGCTGCCAGGATCATCTGTCCATTGAATTTTCCAAATAAGAATACCGAAGTCGGTTGCCATTTCCTTCTCCAGAGGGTCTTTTGACCTGGGGATCAAACCTGAGTCTCCTGCACCTCCTGCATTAGTAGGCGGGTTCTTTACCACTGAACCACCTGGGAACCCCTTGGTAAATGTGCATATCCATAATTGGCAAGATATTGTTGTAGATGTAGGAGAATAATTGGCTTCTGCTCTCAAGGAGCTTCTGATTGAGTTCGAAGAGGTGAAACTGACTCATGTGACTCCATGAGTAATTATGGATGAATTGCTAGGTTGGTGTATTCTTTGATCTGGACTTTTTGATAATTATGCACTCAAAGTTGCTTAATAAACACCTGTCCTTCACTCATAATCGCTTTAACACAGTGACACAATAGGCATATGATGGCTCTGAGCAATAACTCAGGTAATACAAAAAAAAAAGAGATTGGATGCTAAGAAGACCTGACCGTACATTCTTAGAGTAAATCAAGGGCATATGGGAAGTAGGACTGCGGAGAAGGGAAGAGAGGGAATTACTGACATTTACAAACACCAATTATGTCCCAGACACTTTACAAGCTGCCTCATTTTCCCTTGACAACTGCCCTATGAAGTAGAGATTGACATCATTTTACACATGAAAGAATAGAGGCACAGAGCGATTACCTGTCTTGCCCCATGTCACACAAGGAGAAAATTAACAAGTCAGAACTCAAACCCAGATCTGTCTGCTCTAAATCCCACACTCTTTCCACTCCTCTACATCTCTTTCTCATCTTCTATCATCTTTTTAACTACTGTCTATTGCACCCTATTATGGGAATGGGGGTGGTGGTTTAGTCACTAAGTTGCGTCCAACTTGTGACCCCATGGACTCTAGGTGGCCAGGCTCCTCTGTTCATGGGATTTCCCAGGCAAGAATACTGGAATGGGTTGGCATTTCCTGCTCTAGGGGATCTTCCCAACCCAGGGATCAAACCTGCATCTCCTGCACTGGCAGACGGATTCTTTACCGCTGAGCCATCGGGGAAGCCCATTATGTGAAAGAGTATTTTTCAAATAATTCCAGGCTGGTGATTCTGGGTTGGGTGGGAAAAGGGAGGGACTGAGCACAAGTAAACAAAGGTGAAGAACAGATTTCAGAGACTGCCTTCTGCCGATTCACACAGTTCAGACCAGGGCTGGTAGACGCCAGGATGCCTGGTCTGACACACCAGCCAGCATCCATTCTAACCAGTCAGTGCAAAAGTTAGTAGGAGTATGACAGATTTTTAAAATACATTCCCCAACTCTTTAATTGTTTTATGAATTTGAAGACACTGAATATTGGTTCTTGAGAGGAATAATGTCAAATATTAAAGGAAGGAAATACAAATAACACTTATTGCTGGGAGAAAATTTATACTGAGAAAAATATCAATTCTTTCAGTCACATACTTTATATATTTTACATAACCCATAAGATTATTAGAAAACAAGCATAACATTTTTAAAATAAAAATTTAAATGCATATTATAATTGATCTAAACTTATAGAGGACTTAGATTATTATTTGTTGCATAAATTCTTTGAAAACATAATAACTCTTCTAGCCACCCCAATCCATTACCAATATCTAACTTCTCAGTGGTTTAATTAACATCTAGACGTTTTTCTATCCATAGAGGAACATAAAATATATTTTAAATCTGTGTTTGCTTTACAAAATTTAGCCATATGTTGTACTCTGTAGCTTCTTTCTGTACATTATGTCCAAGGACATCATTCCTTGTCAATATATAGAATCCATTTTGTTCTTTTCAATAAGTACATGGTCTATGTATGGATGTATCATAACTTCTCAAGCTTTATTGACATATATTTATAGTACTTTCAGTGTTTTTATAACTTAGATAACCCTACCAAAAACATCTTTGTGCATTTTTCCCACTTACATGAATATTTTAATAAGAAAAATACATCCTTTTAAATACTTTGATATCCTTTTAGCAAATTACTGTCAATATTTATCTGTGCCTACTTTATAGAAATCCATACATATATTTACTCTTCATTTTTATAATTTATTGACATATTATTATGCCAATATGATAAATTCATATTAGGATAATACATGAGATGTGTTCTTCATCAGATACAATCACAAGATATAACATTGCACTTATAATTAACAGGAATTTTCTTTCAGTCACAGCTGATAGGTAGCTAAAGAGTGAAAACCAGCCAGTATCTTAACAGGTTTCAGAAACATTGTCAGAACTCAGAATAGTAACTCAGTGAGCACTGGAATAACCATGGAAGGCTTTTTCAAAGAGCTGGAACTTCAGCTGCCTTGAAATATAAGGAGGATTTGGAGAACCTAAGACAGTGGGGCAATGGCAACCCACTCCAGTACTCTTGCCTGGAAAATCCCATGGGCGGAGGAGCCTGGTAGGCTGCAGTCCATGGAGTCGCTAAGAGTCGGACACAACTGAGCGACTTCACTTTCACTTTTCATTTTCATGCATTGGAGAAGGAAATGGCAGCCAACTCCAGTGTTCTTGCCTGGAGAATCCCAGGGATGGGGGAGCCTGGTGGGCTGCCGTCTATGGGGTCGCACAGAGTCAGACACGACTGAAGCGACTTAGCAACAGCAGCAAGGCAGTGGGGCAGCAGAGAATGTGAAAATGAGAAGTCAGGACCATGGACAGAGCAGAGATGGGCCAAGGAAAGAGTGCAGTTTAAGGAGTTGTGAGTAGAGCTGAGAGAGGCAAAGTGAAGTTTTATGATGAGGATTTTGAAAAGCAGAATCAGAAGGTCTAGATTTGATGTAGAAATAGGAAATCAGGACCAATGGTCAGTTTAGGAGAGTAATCAACAAAGCTGACAGCCATAGGAAGTAAGGCTTGAAGAGGGGAAAAAGTGTCACATTGAAACAATGGTAGATCCAAGGTCTGCACTAGTAATCCCACAAATGAAAGGAGAGAGTTAAGTGAGACATTCCACAGGAAAAATCAATGCGTTCCACAATAACAGCTACTGCTTAATTAGAACTTGCCCTATGCCAGGCCCTGTGTTAAGTGCTCATCAGCTCCTTAATACTCATCATGATGACTCTTTGAATCTATGTAATAACTAATCTTATGGATAAGACATGCTCAGGCTCAGAGAGGTTAAGCAACTTACCCAAGGTAACAGAGATTGCCAATTACAGAGTTAGGATTCCAATCCATGTCCATATTGAAAGCCAGGAAAAGAGCTGAAATACAGATTTACATTATAAGCCTTATGAAGATATCATTCCATGTTAGATCATAGTGTCAATAAAGGAGATGGTCCTTCATGTTCTACAATGTTTCCCTCCTTCCAAAAAAACTATAAAAAGATAGTTTTTTTTAAAAGTGACCAAGTTCAAATCATTTCTGGGATAACTCCACCCAGGCTGATGAAGTCCCTAAGAGGTATAAATTCTAATACCAGCTTTGACAAATCGTTGAGTTACCTCACATAATATCACTTAGCTTCTTGGAATCTCACTCTCCTCATTCACAGTGAGGTATAAGGAGTAGTATAATAGGCCCCTGCTTCCCAAATACCCTGATGCTTCTATTCTTTGTATATTTGTTGCTAAATGAAGCTGGTTAGAGAACTGAGCAAGCAAACTCTAAATCTTACCTGGCTCCCAAGACTTGATATGCTGCTAAGTCGCTTCAGTCTTGATATAACCTCTTATAATTCCTGTATGCATCCCTTAATTTAATTATTTATGAAGAAGAAGTGAAGTGAAGTCGCTCAGTCGTGTCCGACTCTTTGCAACCCCATAGACTGTAGCCTACCAGGCTCCTCTGTCCATGGGATTTTCCAGGCAATGTACTGGAGTGGATTGCCATTTAAATATTTCTTGAGTACCTACTATAGACCAAACAGTTCTCTAGATGCTACATGTATATAGCAAGGAAAAAAACATTGGTCTCACCTTTTTAGTAAAATAACGAGAGCTAACTTTTACAGTGCACCCTTTGTTCTTATATGTGATTTAATTATTAACTCATTTAATCTTTACAGAAATCTTATAAGGTATTTCTTCATAATAATGAGCCATAAAGAGAATTAGTAACTTGCCCAGGATTATACAACCACATAGCAGAATCAGGTTTTAAACTCAGACAGCTGAGCTCCAAAACCCCAACTCAGCCTCAACATTTTGCTCAGTAATCATCACATTATCCCACTGCCCATAAGTAAAGCCACTGCTTGGCCGAGGTTGAAATGAAAGCTTCAAGAAAAGCCAGAGGACTCTATGACTTGAACTTTGGAATTCCAAGACTAGGTTTGAATTCCAGTTTTCACACATGCTGGTCAAACTGGTGGTTTTAATTTCTCTGAGCCTCAGTTGCCTTGTCTATGACATGTAGATCAAATAATGTCTACCTCATAGCCTTGTCATAAGTCATAAGGTGGAGGACAATGTTGAGTACCACAAAGGGAGTCAGAATAAGTATTCAAGTTATTTTAAGAGAAGACTCTAGCACTTTGGATGTTGGAAAGTATTTATAGATGCAGAACCCATCTTGACTTCAGGCACCTGGTCACCTACTTTGAAGAAACCTCTAGAGTCTAAGATATGATAATTTAGAACTGGAGGCCTTTAAACCTTGAAGTGCATTTTCGTGGAAGAGTAAATTCTAAGGGGTGACTCATGCATCCTATAATCACCAGGAACAAGAGTGGAAATATGCAAAGCCATGGAACATTCTAGAGCTATCTACCCTGAGAGAAGGTTAAGTTTCCTCTCTGATGGGGGCATCCTCACATCCTTTTGTGTACCATTGATTGTATAATGGTCTTCAACACCTCAGGATCATTGTGTTGGCACCAGAACAGCCCCATAAGGGAGATTAGCAGGACTATTTTGCACTTTAATTGATTCCTTGAAACATTTCCTAGATGAGGCCATTATTTGCATTTTCCTGATGGCTAATCCAAACGTACATCTTTTAATGGTTGGGATGTGACACACAATAAGATTGTGATGATAAAAGTGAAAAGAGTCACAATACCTAGTCCCAAGTCTCCAGATGCTAAACCACCTTCTTTTCCTAATATCTGCCTATATGAATAAATAAATAGGCAGACTCAGGGAATACAATTTCAAAGTATTACAAAAATTCAATTAAAACTACAGGGAAACTGGTAATAGATAAGATAACTCTCAAAACTCCTTGTACTAGAATTATACAATACAAGGCAAAATATAAATCACAAACATGACTACCATTTGCCTAACCTTTGTATCAGCCTTGGTAATACAGGATCCAGAACCAATAGATTAGCATTCAAATCCTTATTTTTCCAACCTACCAGCTGTGGAAATCACTTCTCTATGACTCAGTTTTCTTATCTGTCAAATAGGGAATAAAAATACCCCAAAATACCCAACAACCACCTTGGGCAATTATGAAAATCCAATGATATAAGGTATGTAAACTGCTTAGCATGGGGCCTGCCAGATAAAAATCCAAATTCACTCTTATCACTGTCTTATACACATTTAATGTATTCTATACAGTACATTATTCCATATACAAATAATGCATTTTATATATTGGTTCTGATCTTTTTTTAAGAACTCCAGAAAAGGTGGTGTTAACCCCTTGGTATAGATAACACAATGCAGGTTCAGGCCAGACATATGACTTGCACCAAATTAAATAGCTGCTAAGTGTCAGAAATAGGTCTTTCTGATCCTGGAGTTCAGGTGTTTCACACAAGGCATTCTGTCTCTCAGAGTCACCTTGGCCCCCAAAGAAGCCATCGTTCTGACTGAAGTATTGAAATAACTCCCATCCTACGTCAGTTTCCACTGCCAGCCCAGCACTCAGCTCTAAACTTGAGACTCCAGTAAGGCTGCACCAGACAGAGACAAACCAACAGGAACATGTTTACAACATGCCTTTCACCATAGAAACTGGCCATTTTGATGGGCATATTTTAGCAGGAAACAAAGTAGCTTGCTTTCCAGAGTACTTGCTCTTGCATTCATAACTGAAGGAGAAGAGCAGCATTTTTTTTTATTGGCCCATAACCTTTCAGTTATGTGAGTTTGGCACAAAATGACAGCTGTTAGCACAGCAGGCCACCTCTTGGCATTCCAGTGATGGCTATATTAGTGCCACCTCAGGCCCAGACCTGTCATAAGCCTTTCGTGAATCAAAGTGCCACTAATTTTCCTCTTATAAAGACCACAAGATGGTATCCAGGCTGTGCCTTTCAATTTATATTGTTCTGTCATGCAGCAGCGAGATCATGAATTTTAAATGCTACTGTGATTTGGTCCTTTAACTGAACCACGGGCCTGATGCCATTACAGAGAGAATGGTGCAAAGTAAGTATAATAGTATTTTTACAGTGAAATCTACTTACAATAAATTTGAGAATTGAGAATAAATTTTATGGAAGATCCTCATTAACTACTAATTCTCCCTTCTCCCCCTTGCTCTTGCCTCACCCTCTCATGCATTACATGAGCCTTATCTTACAGGACTCAACATAGGACTAAAACAATCATCTCACTGCCTGCCATATATGCTGGCAATAAAGAGGAGATGGTGGCAATAAGAAAGAGTAGAAGGATAGAAAAGGAAAGAACTGGAGGCAAGTGTTGACTTTGACTTCATTAATAATTCATAATCTGTCTCTACAAACCCAGGCTTCCCCTAAACTTATTCTCTCAAGGGATGTAACCAATACTCTCCTAAACACCCAGGATTGAAGCAATGAAACCACACCTTGGCCCTGTCCTCACTTCGCCACTCACACTCAGTCACTAGCTCTGTGGATACTTCCTTCACAATATCTCTCAAATCCAGCCTTTGTTTCCATTCCCACTGCCACCACTTTCACAGAGGTCATTATGACCTAACTACTGAATCATTGCAATTGTTGGTTTATTTGTAAAGTAGATAAGAATTCAGCTCCTGATGCAAGCAAATCTAGGTTCAAATTCTGGATCAGCCACTTGCCAGCTGTGTGACCTTGGATCATTTATTGAATATTGGAAATACTGAATATTTCCAAACTTGACCCAAAGAAGAAAGAGAACAATGACTGACTACCTCTAGGGTTGTTAAAATAATCGAGATAATACATCCAGAGCGCTTACATTATTTTTTGACTATTTTGCACGATCCATTTTCTCCCTCTTTACTTCATTCTACATACCTATTTTGTATGCCAGCAAATTTGGAAGACTCAGCAGTGGCCACAGGACTGGAAAAGGTCAGTTTTCACTCCAATCCCAAAGAAGGGCAATGCCAAAGATTGCTCAAACTACTGCACAATTCACTCATCTTACATGCTAGCAAAGTAATGCTCAAAATTCTCCAAGCCAGGTTTCAACAGTATGTGAACTGTGAACTTCCAGATGTTCAAGCTGGGTTTAGAAAAGGCAGAAGAACCAGAGATCAATTGCCAACATCCGCTGGATCATGGAAAAAGCAAGAGAGTTCCAGAAAAACATCTATTTCTGCTTTATTGACTATGCTTTGGCCTTTGACTGTGTGGATCACAAGAAACTGTAGAACATTCTTCAAGAGATGGGAATACCAGACCACCTGACCTGCCTCTTGAGAAATCTGTATGCAGATCAGGAAGCAACAGTTAGAATTGGACATGGAACAGACTGGTTCCAAATAGGAAAAGGAGTATGTCAAGGCTGTATATTGTCACCCTGCTTATTTAACTTATATGCAGAGTATATCATGAGAAATGCTGGACTGGATGAATCACAAGCTGGAATCAAGATTGCCAGGAGAAACATCAATAACATCAGGTATGTGAATGACACCACTCTTAATGGAAGAAAGTGAAGAACTAAAGAGCCTCTTGATGAAAGTGAAAGAGGACTGTGAAAAAGTTGGCTTAAAGCTCAACATTCAGAAAACAAAGATCATGGCATCTGGTCCCATCCCTTCATGGCAAATAAATGGGGAAACAGTGGAAACAGTGGCTGACTTTATTTTGGGGGGCCCCAAAGTCACTGCAGATGGTGACTGCAGCCATGAAATTAAAAGATGTTTACTCCTTGGAAGGAAAGTTATGACCAATCTAGACAGCATATTAAAAAGCAAAGACATTACTTTGCCAGCAAAGTCCATCTAGTGAGAGCTATGGTTTTTCCAGTAGTCGTGTATGGATGTGACAGTTGGACTATAAAGAAAGCTGAGCACCAAAAAATTTATGCTTTTCAACTGTGGTGTTGGAGAAGACTTTTGAGGGCCCCTTGGACTGCAAGGAGATCCAACCAGTCCATCCTAAAGGAAATCAGTCCCGAGTATTCTTTGGAAGGATTGATGTTGAAGCTGCACTCCAATACTTGGCCACCTGTTGTGAAGAGCTGACTCCTTTGAAAAGACCCTGATGCTAGGAAAGGTTGAGGGCAGGAGGAGAAGGGGATGACAGAGGATGATATAGTTGGATGGCATCACCGACTCGATGGACATGGGTTTGGGTGAACTCCAGGAGTTGGTGATGGATAGGGAGGCCTGGCGTGTTGCAGTCCATGGGGTCGCAAAGAGTTGGACACAACTGAGTGACTGAACTGAACTGGCATACCTATTTTAAGTTTCTCTTACTAAAATAAAGCACAACCGATCATATTCTGTTCCAAAACTGAACTATATTCCCAGCATGTGTGACGAATAACAAATACCTTGGCCTCTCATTGAAGATCTTTTTCTATCAGGTCCTAAGTTATCTTCCCACCCTACCTCCATTTTGTTACTGTTCACAGGTCATAGCACTCTTTTCCCCTTCATTTCCATACCATCTCCATCATCCAAACACATGCAAATTTAATCTACTTCAAATCCAGCATCCTTCATAAATGTCTTCTACATACCTCAACCCAAACTAGCCTCCTTTCTCCACCAAACCCTATTTCCCACACCATTTATGTTGCAAGGGACATATTGCCAAACTTGAACTCCTTTTTTCAAGTATTTACATCTTGTGTTTGCAGTTAAATGAGGATGTTTTTCAGTTGCAACCCAAGGGACCACCTTACAAGTGAAATGGTCTCAGAAAAAAGCCTTTTGATTCTTTAGTAAGTGATTTCTTTTGGTTGCAGTCCAAAATGTACATACCTCACATGACACCTTGCTTGATAAATTTCAGAAGAAAAATGGCTTTAAACAATGTGAACTTGGACCCAGAAAGGACTGAGAAGATTTCAGTGTCCTTGATGTGGTAGTAGCCAAAGTGAAGCCAATGGTGACTATCTAAGATTGAACACCCCTTCAATGTAGATGTATAACGCAGGTCACTGGAAACAGGGAAAGGGGCTCTTGGGTTTATGGCCTTATGTCAATGGACAGAGATAGAATCCTACCTCGTGGGAAAGAGACCAAGGAGCCATAAACTACCTCACATGTTGAGAGAGCAAAAGAGGGGAACCTTATCGTAGGTGACGTCCTTAGTATTCCTGTTTCTAATGATGGAATTCATACCACAAAGCATGTTGTTCGAATGAAGTCTTTTTGTTTAAATTAAGCTTTCATATGATTCATTAAGAAGTGAATCATAATGAATAAGAAATAAGTTGTGAATAAATAAATAAATATCAGTGTGAATTGATTCTATTTTATCCTTATAAAGTAGAATCACACTGCATGTCCTTCCTCCATCCTTACCAAGCAAGCAATCTGTTTTCCCAGCCAATTCAATAACAGTGTCTTTGTCCTAATCCATTTGACAAGTTATAAAGCCAAGTCCCTCTTTCCCAGAAATCAGTGACAGTTGAGCCTGGAGCACCAGGGAATGAGTCAAATCAAAACCAGAAATGAACCAAACAGACCAGGGAAAAGTGGTGGTAGGTTCTTCTCAGAAAACTGTATCTCCATGGCAGCAAAGGCACAGTACAGGGAGGTCAATGAGAGATAAGGATGTCACAAGTTAGGAACCAAATAGCATAACCAGGAGAATGATGCAAGCTAACGAAAGGCAAATGCTGGACTATGATAATCTTCATCATCATCATCACAGTCCTCGCTCTGGACCCCTTAGCCCCCTTAGAAGTGTTTCGGAATTCAGAATTTGTGGACTTTGGGGTCTATTGATTATATTAATTTCAATGCATCTGTATTTCTGCAGCAAATCACACTAAGTAGAATTAAATAGAACCAGTAAATAGCTTCACGTCAGTTCAGGTCAGCCTTTGCGACCAAATGAGTTTTGACTCCAATTTACAAACAGAACAGCTTTTGTTTTTTCAGAATGTGGGGTAGGGGTCATGTTCAGAATTACAAATGGGACTGTGGACTAAGAAAACACTTACCAAGTGTCAAGTGATGAAGGATATGAGGACCTCCACATACCTAGGAGACTGAATCTTGGATGCTGGGCCTCATCTTACTGAAAAATGATGATGCTGAGGCCCCAGGAGATTAACAACATTCTCACAGCCATCTCAAAGCTCACCTACAACTTGAAAACACAACTATAGATAGATTCCTAATTGAGAGATAGAGATCCTCCTTTTTCTGACTATACAAGTAGTCACATGGCAAGCCATTCACATACAGTGAACCCAGATTTCAAAGAAAAAATTTTATTTGAGGTAGATCTATTTAACTATACTCTAGAGTCTGTATTCATCTCATATTATTGATTGATTGGCATTGCCATTGCTCTCAAACTGCTATTTTGGAATTCGTCCTTGATGACTTTGGGTGGTATTGGAATAAAGAAGGTCAGTTATTTTGATGTTGACCATTTCTTCTAATGACTATTTTTAGGGAATATATCTAAAGTTATTTAAAAAGTCATTTGATTCTGTAATATCACCAGTAATTATCTGGTATCATGAGGTCTGCAAGAGAAAATTTTATTCAAAAGATGAATTTTTAAAAATGGTATGAGAAGAAAAGATCACACTGTCCTCGATACAGTCTGCAGATCATATTTGTGCATAACTATTATGGAAGTACAACAAACAATTACTTGTCTATCTGAATATGCAGGGGGCAGCTTTACTGACACTCTGTCCCTGCACACTGGCGCTTTGCTCTTTCGCCTGATGCTCGCTCACTCCTGAAGCCGCTCCTTTATGGAGACATGCATGTGCATGTGTGTTCAGTTGCTAAGCCCAGTCCAACTCTCTGTGACCCCTGGGACCAGAGCCCACAAGACTCCTCTGTCCATGGGACTTTTCAGGCAAGAATATTGGAGTGGGTTGCCATTTTCTTCTCCAGGGGATATTCCAGAGCCAGGGGATTGAACCTGCATCTCCTGCTTTGGCAGGTGGGTTCTTCACCACTGAGGCACCTGGGCAGCCCCCTTAAGGGAGTGTGCAGCTCCAAGTTAGACATTCTGTAAGCTCAGTGCCCTTGGCGCCTGCTCCCAGCACCATTCTAAAGATGCCTCTCCTTTAGTACTCGTGCATCGTGACTGACTCAGCTGAAACCAGATTGGGAAGGACAAGAGAACAGAGCATGGGGGAGTGGACAGAAATCACCCACCTTCCCTACCCTCTCCCCTATGCCTACTTTCTTGAGTTCCTGGGTCTTCTCATCAACGACTTCGCTCTGTAACCAGGCAACATTCAGAGCCATTTAAAAAGCCATGACCCCCAAGAAATTCATCATCCAGAAACTTCTCCAATTTTCATGGTGCCCAAACTCTCTCCCTCAAGTAGACAGATCCTTTTGGAAAATAAATACCCATTACTTGAGATGTGTTTTCCCCAAGTATTGGTTTTCCAGAATAGAAACCTAGTCACTCACCACATCTATTTCCCTTTGGACTTGAATGTTCTGAGAAGTAAGTTGATTTCTCACACTTGAAACTACAAAAACGCAGTTGGGAGAAAGTGGAGTGTAGTAGGCTAGGAGAAGGAGAGGCAGTCCTCCTGCTAATGTGTGATGTGAAGATTTTCATTCGACTACTATTAATAATCTGCCAAAATCCCTGTGCCCTGAAATGAAAATACATGCTTTGCTATAGAGATTTCCTCTTACACTGTTGGTAATTCATTACACGATGTGATCAACTTATACTGTAATAATGGCACTTATACATCACACTCTGAAGATGCTTTTTATTGACTTAATGTGAATATTATTGCCACCGTTTATTACAGAGAAGTATCTTGTAGTAATTGAAATACAATACGGTATCATTAATCATCCTGAATACAAAATGTTAACTTTAAACTGGTCACACTGTATTAAATGCTCCTCTACCCATAAAGCAATTTGATTTGCAAGTCTGTAAAAACTGGATGTTTAGAATTCAGTGGGACTAGCACTTGGAACACATTTCTCTGTTAGACTTCTCAACAGTTTGCTTTAACTGAAGTAAGTTCTATTGTTTCTTTTGGGCAGGTTTTCCCTTCCAGTGTGTACTTTACTAGATAAAAATGATTGTTTGAAGTCGTTTTCATACAACATAAGAACGGATTGTTTTCCCATCTCTTTGAATTGACCCTGAGAACTACCTACCTACCTTCATATTTGCAAGATTTAACAGACTGGGACCTTAAATAAAGTAAGTGGCACTATCAGAGGAAAATAATTCATGGAGACTAGAGGTACAATTACAGATCTCTGCCCAGACATTATTCTGGTGTGCACTGCTCCAAAAGTCTCATTTGTTGTCAAATAATGACTGAGATTTTATAGGTTAAATGATTTGATTAAATTTTATAGGTTAAATTATTCATATTTCTTTTCACGCAACTGATTGTATCTAATTACAAAAGTCACTTATAACCTGCAAACCACAGATACAGCTTAAAAAAAGTTTTGGTTTTTTTTTTTTTTCTTTAGCTGATAAAACACAAAGGAAGAATTATTCAGTTTTGGATATAGCATTTATTTTATAATGAAGAAACATTTCTGTCTACTTTTAACACATCTTTTAAATCAGAAAATATTTCCCAGACATATGACAATTTATCTACATTATTAAATAGTTGAGTGTTTAAGAAACTGCTTTCTTTATTTCAGTCATTTACAAAATAACTCACTGGGTGGTATTTTTATATTTTAAAAATTTGCACTGTAATTCCATTTTGTTTCAAAGTCTTTTGTGGATTATAGAAGTAATGTGTGCTCATTATAGATGATCTAAAATATACAAAGAAAAAATTAAATCACCCATAGTGCCTCAAGGCAATACTTTCAAAGGCCCATGTAAGCATTTCGAATGGTGCAGAGATGTTTAAAACATGCTCTGAAGGCTGTTGCCTTTCCTTTTTATTCAGAAAATGGCTATAAGCAGTTTAGCAGCCTCTGTGTCATAGGTAACGGAGTGATTCTCTGTCATTTTAAATTTGACTTTTGTCGGTAGTACTTCTCTTCACAGAGACATTTATTTTTGACCACTTTGCAAAGAGATTAAAATGAAAATGTATGAAGAGTCCCAGAAGGTATTCTGCTTTGAAAAGCTGTTTACTTGCCTTGGGCATGATTTGGGAGGTAAAGGTCAAGGATGAGTCACAGGAAGGCCCCACGGGCTGTCCATTCAGACCTGCTCAATACTCTTTCATCTCTCTCTGTTTTTGTTGACACCAGCTGTGTCTACCTTAATCCTCCTGTGAGTTTACATTTTTTTTCTTAATAATCTATAAGCAAACCATAGAAAAGGGGCATGTGCTGACTAGAAAGTAATGGTGGGGGAGCAGGTGATGGGAAAAAAAAGGCAGAGGAAAAAGAAGTGTAATGGGCAGCAAATTCCTTTTTATAAAATGTCAGAGAAACCAAAAGCATTTGATAAGACTTGATTTGACCCAGAGCATCAGTAGAAGCTGTGATTCTTAAATATCCAACACCTGAAACAAAGCAATGTTAATATGCTGAATTTCTTAAAGAATCTCAAAATATTTCCTACAGATTTCTTTTTTGTAAGTGTCATAGATGACAAATAGGTTTCATGATTTGAAGGCTTTGGTGATCATCAACTTTAAATACAATTAACCTAGAAGATTAAATGCAATGCTGGTATTTCACATGCAGGTTTCCAGACAGTGGGGCTATCTAAGTAAGATGTTCTACCTGAATACTCCCTTTCCTAAAGCATGAAAGTAAGGGTGACATAGAATTTAATGGATTTTTAAACCCTTTAGTGTGGGAAGCATGGGAAATAGGTGATAGAAGGAAAACTGGTAAATTTTAGGCAAAAGAAACATGTTAATGCATGGAAAAGACAAAAGAGGGGAGTTTAAAAGAGAAAGAAAGAAAACCAAGAACAGAGACTACAAAAGTCCTGAAACTTTACTGACATCGCCAACTATTTGAGGAACCCAATTAAGAACACGTTAATTGCTTGACTCTAGATTGATACATTTATTGATGGATAATGACCGTGGTGGCCCCACCTGTGGAAGGCAGCTGTTGAAACTCTGACTTGAGGTTTGTAGGAAAACCAGTGCTGATGCTGTGATCCACACGGAAAAACAAAGGGCAACAAAAGCATCAAAGACAGATACCCTAGGCGACACTAGGGAATTTTCAGCATATTATTATTTCTTTTTTCTTCCAAAGGAAAAAAAAATCTTTAATATGAGCCATCAAGGTGGGGGTGTGATGGAGAAAGGAAAGAAGAGTTGTCTGTCTCTCTGGAGAGATGGAGCTGAGCCTGGAAGTGATGGGTAGGGCTGAGATGCTGAGTGCCCTGCAGTAACCCATGGCAACAGCCATTCCCAGAACAGCTGTCAAGCAGTGACTTAAATGGATGACCCAAGTGCTTGGTTTGTTTTTATTTGGTTGCCTGTTTTTTAACCTCCTGATATACGGCTTTGAACATTGACAGACTCCGTTTTTTGCAAGAAATAAACTGCTAAATATTTTAGGTTGAGAATGTACGTTTTCTTAAATACCTAAGGGAAACAATTTTACTTCCAGGAGCATGAAAGAACTGTTGCAGGAAGGGGGACCCCTTCCAGGGCCCAAAACTGGGCTCTTGTCTAACACTGGGAAATGAATTGTCCGAGGAGACACATGTGCTGACAAAGCAAGAGATTTTATTGGGAAAGGGCACCCGGGTGGAGAGCAGTAGGGTAAGGGAACCCAGGAGAACTGCTCTGCCATGTGGCTCGCAGTCTTCCGGTTTTATGGTGATGGGATTAGTTTCCAGGTGGTCTTTGGCCAATCATTCTAATTCAGAGTCTTTCCTGGTGGTGCACGCAACGCTCAGCCAAGATGGATGCCAACGAGAGGGATTCTGGGAAGTGGATGGACACGCAGTGTCTCCTTTTGACGTTTCCTGACCTCTTCCAGTTGGTGGTGGCTTATTAGTTCCATATTCCTTATCAGGATCTCCTGTCGTAAAACAGCTCATGCAAATGGTTACTATGGTGCCTGGCCAGGGTGGGCGGTTTCAATCAGTGTGCTTCCCCTAACAGAACTAGTTAACGTATTACCCTTAAAAGCCCAGATTCCAAAATTTAGTGCATGCTTTGTGCAAATACTATTATTCAAATTAACGCTTTTTCAGGTTTTAAGAAAATAGTGCTGCAAGGGAAGTTCTCCATTCCTACCTAGCCTAGCAAAGGCACACTACTTGGACCTGAGCCTTAACTCTTCCACCAGTTATTAGTTCTCTCTAATTCAAGGCAACTATGGACCTTCTCCACTCCCAGTCTGTACATCTACAAAATGAGCATAATCATAGCCGTGCTATGAGATTTGAATTAATACACACAGCACTACAGAGTGCATGGCTCCTGATTAACGTCCAGTAAAAGTGAGCTAGCTATCATTACCATTTTTATCAAGTGCAAAATGCCATCACTGTATGATATACCATTATTTTATGTGCCACTAAGACAAAAAATTGATGCCAATACATTGCAACACAATGCTTTCTTCCTTTGCTTTTAAAAAAATTTTCTACTTTTGCAAAAGTTCTTTTAAAGTTATATATATATATATTATATAACACTCTAATGCATACATTAAAAGGGAAATATACATTAAATAAATACCTTTGTATTCCTAAAAATCTTTTTAGCATTGAAGCTGGTTCCATTGAGTTTCTTTTTGAATTATCAAGGGTCTGTACATAAAAACACTAGAAAAAATTGCTGATGATACAAAATTGGGTTTATTAAACTGCTGAACAAGGGAAAACACCACCTTGATCGAGTCTCAGCAATGTTTTTCAAAGAGGAGACAGGGTAATTTTAGGATTTAGGGAAGTCTGTCAGTAGTCAGAAAGTGGTTAGGGGCAAAAGACGGTAAGCAGGATAGGTCAAGATTTGTAATGAGATGAGTTGCCAGAAGTCCCATTATCTTGAAATGAATGGGTCTGAATAAGCTGATGTTAAAACACTTAGTTTGCCATGTATATCATGGTTTGTATAGCTTATCTGCTTTGTAATTATACTACAGTTTTGCAAGCTGTGGTTTCTGTTTTATTTTTGACCCATTGGCATCGATGTCCACATTTTTCCACCCAATGCCATGCTCTGTGCCCTTAAGGTCATTAGTGATGCGGTAGCTCTTAAGGCCTCCAGGATTTCTTTTGCACTGCTGCTGCTAAGCACCTCAGTCGTGTCCGACTCTGTGCGACCCCATAGACGGCAGCCCACCAGGCTCCTCCTTCCACAGAATTCTCTAGCCAAGAGTACTGGAGTAGGTTGCCATCTCCTTTGCACTAGCTGGCACCTGTTCTGAAGATTTCGATACCCATGCACACTGGCAACCACACTGACAACCACATTTCAATGGCTGTCCTGCTTATGGTGATCTTGAGACACTTCCTGATTTCAGAATTAACAAATATGAAAAAAATGTGTCTTAGAATCAATGGGATACAGTAATAACTTGATAACAACAAAATCTAATTGTCATCTTGAAGAGAAGAACCAACTATATATTTATGTTCCCATTAGAGAATAAGCCACTTACAAGAGATAAGTGAAAGATCAGTCATAAAATTACAGGACAAGAATTCTTATCCCTATAGATAAGCTCATATACCCCCTAAATGAGTCTGAAGGGGAGTTTTTATTGTTTGGTTTGTTCTGATCCTTATCATTCTGGCATTAATTTTGTTTCCTTAATTTAACAGTTCACTCCCTTTTCAAATCTTTTTCTAGTAGGAAGATATCTGATCAAAGGAGAAATAAGCTAAATCATGTAGACAGGAAAGTCTGACGTGTCTTGCCTATAGTATTGTCCTGCCATTGTATGAAACTAGAAGAGATATAGATACTCAAAGGTATGTTTTTAATCGGATTTTTAAAAACCAGGTAGCTTTAAATTTCATTCTGTTGTCCCTTTCCCAACGACAAAAACTATTAATAAAAATGAGCACAATGAGCACTCTCAAGAAGAGAAGTCCAGAAGCAAACAATCCCTCCGGACCCTGACCTTCAGCCTTACTGTGATTTCTAAGAACCAGTGAGTATGTGTCTCTGTGTGTGCCTGTTCATATGCTGGAGGGAGAGAACTGAAAATCCAGTTCTAGTATCAATATTATGCTTTCCTCTGCAAGATTACCCAAGTGTCAGGCTTACAGAAAATGGTTATATCAACTTATGACTAGAATGGGTCAAGGTAAAATCTCATATATTACCAGGGGGAACATGATGTTCTTTGGAGATTCCATTTAATAAATGGGACTCTGTTCCCTTCCTTATCTGATAGGGATTCAAATTAAAATAATACTAAGTCAAAATAAGTGTAAAGAAACTCAGCAATGTCCTGATTTCTCCATGACTATGTTGATACATTTTTTGAGATGAAAAGTCTGGGGGTTTTTTTGTTTGTTTGTTTCTTAACAAAAGAACTATGAGCTACCCCTCCACTGCTAATGTCCTGAGCATATGCTTTGTCTGCCTACTGGGTAATCCACACTGGGTGGCATCTTGGTTTGCTTTTGGATCCAGAAACACTCTCAGCTTTAGGCTGTGCAGAACAGACACATTCAAATAAAACTGTGAACTTTTTTTGTGTGGGTTTATTTGTAAGAAACATCCCCCCCTACCCCTTTCCTAACCTGGTGTCAAATGGGTTGCTTCTCCAAGTATGATTTAAATTTTTTTCACTGCAGATTATTCACCCTGTTGGGTTTCTTTATCTGAAATTATCCCAGGGAACCTTTGTGTTTGAAGCACAAAATGATATGAAAAGTCAAGCTAAAAAAAAAAAAAAGGCAAAGCTAAAAGCCGAAGGCGGATGTTGGAAGCAGGAAAATCATTCCTTGAACTCCCCAGGAGTTGATCAAAGAGACAGCCATAAATTGCAACAAAGGCAGAGATCTACTCTGCTCTGAAAACCAGCCAGAAACACTGGAAATGTTTCATTATTTATTTCATTAATTCTGTGATAGCAATCTCTACTGACAAGATTTGCAAATCTAATCATTTATTAATGAAATGTGTCTGGTGGGTTGTGCCCAAGATCTTCCTTAGGTCCCAGCCTCTGAATGGCTGAAGCCCTTTTCTGGCTGCCAGCTTTCTCTCTTGCCACAATACGACGTTAGGATTTCCAAGGTCCTCACCAGGGACTCTCTCTCTGAGCTCGTAGGCACATTCAAAGATGGCTGCCTGCACAGCCCCGCTTTGAGGACAGCACAATGGCATTTTCCAGTATGAGTAAACATGGCTTCATCTATTCACAGAAAACCTTCTCTGAGAATCACACCACCATGTGTGTGGTTTTAGGTCATGGCGTAGACAGGAGTGGATCTTCCAGGCTGTATGTGCATTGTTGTTACTCGCTCTGATGCAGAAAGGCTTAACCTGACTCTTGACTAAGACATTGATTTTTCCTGGAAATTTCACCATGGTTTCAGATATTTCCAAAATCTCAGCCTGTTTCCTTGGCAACTGTCTAAGCTTTATTCCCTCTGAACCCATGTGGCATGATTCATCAGTAAACAGTGAAGCAGCAGCCACCCAACTTACATGCTTCCTAAAGATTTCCTGGAAAGTGATCCTTGCCCTGAGCTATTGATATTTCACAGGCACTGTTGTTGATATTTCACAGAGCACAGCTAAAAAATAATAAAAGTCCCATAACCTTGTGCATAGGGAACAACAGCATTTATGGAGATAATGAAATGCAGAAATGAAAACCCCTCAGCAAAGCCCCTTTAGATGTGCCTAAGCTATGTTCATTAATCTGTGATAATTAGACTTATTTGCAGAGGTTAACAGCAGTGGCACATGGTAATTAAGCACTCCCTCTCTACCAGAGGGATCGAAAATGCTTCTCGTGTGACACACGACCAGTCTTCAAGACATTTTACGTTTGCTTTAGGGCTCAGGTTTCCTATAGGGGAAAGAAATTGTATTCTATACAGCCATTACCAGATATCACTTTCTATAATGTGCAGCAACATTGAATTTCAGTTGTTAGTTCTAGAGTAAGAGTGACCTAGTGTTAGAGCAATTGGCTCCATTACTGACTGGCTGTATCAATAAGGACAAGTTGGTAAATCCTTTTGCCTCAGCTCCACCATCATAAAATGGGGCTGAAAATACCTTCTTCAGAGTGTTTTGGGGTTTGTTATCAATGATGGTAACATTCATTTGCCATTCACTGGATGTTTACAATATGCATGCACTATTTTAAGCCCCTTACATGTACCCATTAAATCTATTTTACAGATGAGAAAAAGACTACAAGCCGCTTGCCTAAGACTACACTTAAGGAGCAAATAATTTAATTCACTTTGAGGCATCCAAGTCCCTTGTAAGCAACCTTCCCAAAGTGAGCATGGACTCACTATTTTGAAAAAACACATTTCCCTTTTTCCTTTAGAATAAGAATAAGAGTTATGCACAAAAACAGCTTTATCTTTGGCAACAGTCATAATGTGGGCTTAGGTTAGGTGTAGTGGCATAATTTTATCTTTGAAGGAATCCATTAATAAGGAATTACTGGAATGTAGAAAGTAAATATTCCAATTCTCCCCAGTTTTAGTAATTATACTAAATAAGGGAATACATGCAAAGCTCTAGTGTGGTGCTTTGCGCACACTAAATACTCAGTAAACAATAGCTACTATTATGATGGAAGTGAACTTGCAGAAAAACCACATAAAGGGTGAACCATGTTTTTCACTGCACATGTGCCCATGAATGTGGACTTACTCAAGATCACAGTCACCCCTGAGTTCATGCATGGTAAGATTCTGATCCATTTCAGTCAAATAGTAGCTAGATCTCTTATAGTATTTAAAAAGATGAAAGATTGAAAACTGAACCCCTAGATGAAAATCAACTGAGAATGGAGTAAGACTTGAATTTAAGATCTGAAACTGTAAAACTTCTAGAAGAAAACAGGTGGCAAGCTCCTTGATATTGGTCTTGGCAATGATCTCTTTGTATATGAAACCGAATACAAAGGCACTAAAAGCATACAAAACAAGTGGGGTGATATCAACTAAAAAGCTTCTGTGCAGCAAAGGACACACCAGCAAAATAGAAAAGCAACCTATGCAATGGGAGAAGGTATTTGCAAACCACATACTGAATAGATAAAAGGTGAATATCCAAAATATGCAAGGAACTCATGTAACACTATAGCAAAAAAAATAAACCTCACAAATAACCCAATTAAAAAATGAGCAAAGGACCTAAATAGAAATTTCTCCAAAGATGTCTAAATGACCATCAAGACGTGAAAAGACATTCAACATCACTAACTATCAGGGAAATGCAAATCAAAATCACAGTGTGATATCACCTCACACCTGTCAGGGTGTCCATCATCAAAAGTACAAGAGATAACAAATGCTAGTGAGAATATGGAGAACAGGGAACCCTTGCACACTGTTGGCGGGAATGTAAATTATTAAAAGCACTATGGAAAACATTATGGAAGATTCTTGAGAAGTTAAAAATAAAACTACTATAAGATCCACCAAATGTCACTTTTGGATATATATCTAAACAAAACAAAATCACTATCTCAAAGAGATATCTGTGCTCCCTTGTTAATTACAGCATTATTCACAATAGCCATGGTGTGGAAACTACCCAAGTGTCAGTTGATGTATGAATGGAAAAGAAAATATATACACACACAATGGCATGTTACTCAGTCTTAAAAAAGGAAATCCTGTCATTTGTGACAACATGGATTGAACTGGAGGACATTGTGCTAGGTGAAATAAGCCAGATAGAGAAAAGCAAATACTGCCTAATATCACTTATATGTGGAATCTAAAAAGAAATGTTGAACTCATAGAAACAGAGAGGGTAGAATGGTGGTTGCCAGGAAGGATTAGGGAGAGGCTGGTAAAAGTGTATACGCTTTCAATTATAAGATGAATAAGGTTTGAAGATTTCAAGTATAACATGGCGGACTATGGTCATTAATACTGTATTGTATAACTGAAATTTGGTAAGAGAGTAGAATCTGGGCTTCCCCGGTGCCTCTGATGGTGAAGAATCCACCTGCAATGCAAGGGACCTGGGTTTGATCCCTGGTTTGGGATGATCCCACAGTGGAGGGCATAGCAACTCACTCCAGTATTCTTGGGGTAATCCCCATGGACAGAGGTGCCTAGGTCTATAGTCCATGGGGTCGCAAAGAGTTGGACATGACTGAGTGACTCAGCACAAGAGAGTAGATTTCAAAGATTCTCATCAAAAACAGAAGTAAACATGTGAGATGATGGATGTGTTAATTTGATAGGAGAATCCCTTCACAATATATACAAATATCAGATCAGCATGTGGTACACTTTAAATATATTACCAGTTTATTTGTCAATTACACATCAATAAAACTAAAGAAAAATAAAGAAGGGGAGAGGAAGTGCGGTGGGCCGGGGGGACAGAAAGAAAGAGAAGGGAGACAGAGGGGACAGACACAGGGAAGTAGGGGAGGAAGAGAGAGAGACATATAAATAGCTTTAAAAAGTAACTAAACTTTCCGCTTAAATCCTGGAAAGCGAAGTTCAAAAGGTCCCCAGACCTTGAGGAGAGAGGGGTTTTCCCTATATTTTAAGATGTTATCAGACCAAGTCAGGAAGGAATAATGGGAGTATAGCTGCTCTGCCTTCTTTAACTAAACTCAGGATAGCCTCACCTTTGTCACCCTTACTTTCTGTTCATGTCCTGGGTGAAGCCATGTGCATCTCTCACACAGTCTAGAATAAGGATCTCAGCAGAGAAACGAAAGCCCAAAGACTTAGCTTGGCTGATTTTCCACACACAGCTGGTACATTCATTAGCAGTTCCTGACTCTTCTTTCTGCACGAGTGTGCAAATGGGCAGGATGGCACTTGTTTTTGCAAATCCTCTTTTTTTACTTTTTTTTTTTTTTTTTTGGCTTTTGAAAGACAAGCATTGGTACACTTCCCACAAAGAAAGAAAATCCCTTTGCAGCACTAAGGAAAGAATTAAAGGAGGCCTAAGGAATGATCTGGGAAGTTCTACCAGTCCTCATTCACGCGGGAAACGAGTTCCATGCCTTTCTGCAGCTTGATGGGAACAGAGGGTCGTCTCCAATTCACGCCTGCTTTGCTGGGGCCTCATCTTTGTCATCTGACTTGAATTTCCCCAGCATGATCAACTTTATTCAGCTTGTGGCATGCTGGCATTCTTACAGAAACTAGGTAACACTGACATCAACACAGCTTTAGTTGCTTTAGGGTTTTGTTTTTGAGGGAGGGACAATTTTGTAAACTGGCAACAAATGGCATCTTTTAGAGGGTTTTCTATTCATACATTGAAAGGAGACACAGGTTTAACTGCATAATTCCTCAAGAGTAGGACTTCATCCACCCCCATTCTGTGATATTGAATGGACTCGATGTGGTGGAGGTCTCTTAAAAAATTTGTAAAGCTCTTCAGACTGCACAGTTTCCAGCACAGGCAGGAGTCTTTCTTTTCACTAATAAGACCAGACAGAATATGAATTCTGGCCTTTCCCTGCTCTCCAAACTGTCTTTTCATTTGATGGCCTCTTTACTTAAAACTCCTTCTTCCCTCTCTACCCTCCACCTCCAATTTATGACACTGGATTTCATGATGCAAAATAAGAGATAACCCTAAGCCTCACCGATAAGGTTCTGCAGGGGATTGTTCAAGTAATCGTGTGTCTTGGGTTTGAATGAAGAGAATCTAAGCTGGAAGAACAAAGATGGAAAGAGATAGAAAAAGATTCCTCTTGTTAAAGTAAATTAATTAGTTGGATTTATATGAGGAGACAGAAGGGAAGAAGCCAGGCTGTGCCCCATATTAATAACTCACTTGGGAGAAGCCAGATTGGATTGAAAGCAAAAGATGGGGGGAGGGGGAGCACTGTGTCTCCTTATACAAGAAGTAGCCTCAGTTTTCCTCACTTTGCACTCTGTAACCTTTATATACACAAACACACACTCAGATTCTTGACATGAAAATGATGTCATCTTTCTTTTTGACTCACCAGCTAGACTACATTAATCCCCTGCAGCGTGAAGGCCAGCAGGAGGTTGCTTAAGGGACTTCAGGCCTGTGAATAAATGATGACCCAGTGGTTAGGGGCGGCAGCCTAGATACATTCAGGATGCATTAAAGCAATTAGCTAGAAGAGGAACGAGCACAATTTCCAGTCCCCAAGAAGGACCACGCCTTATTTGGAACAGGGTGAGGGGCTTTACTGCCGAGGGCTGGTAAGAGCCACTTAGCAAAATGGCTATGCATGAAAGGAGTGTGGGGCTTTCTCCTTTGGCCTAGCTTGATACTAAAGCCCTTAGGAGGGATTTCAGAATCATGGGAGCTATGAAACTAATTACTTTTGCTAATTGGTAGAGACAATGGCAGAGACAAATTGATGGAACCAGTCTTGTCACAGATGATTCCAAATCATGGTTTGCAAACTGGTGTGCCTCTGGCTGAATCGGGTCCATGGATGCTTTTTGCTTGGCCAGACCATTCAGTTTAGTGAAAGTAAAAGTGTTAGCTGCTCAGTCGTTTCCAACTCTTTGCAGACCCTAAGGACTGTAGCCTGCCAGGCTCCTCTTTCCATGGAATTCTCCAGGCAAGAGTACTGGAGTGGGTAGCAATTCCCTTCTCCAGGAGATTTTCCCAACCCAGGGGTTGAACCCAGGTAATCACTGCAGATGGTGACTGCAGCCATGAAATTAAAAGACACTTACTCCTTGGAAGAAAAGTTATGACCAACCTAGATAGTATATTCAAAAGCAGAGACATTACTTTGCCAACTAAGGTCCGTCTAGTCAAGGCTATGGTTTTTCCTGTGGTCATGTATGGATGTGAGAGTTGGACTGTGAAGAAGGCTGAGCGCCAAAGAATTGATGCTTTTGAACTGTGGTGTTGGAGAAGACTCTTGAGAGTCCCTTGGACTGCAAGGAGATCCAACCAGTCCATTCTGAAGGAGATCAACCCTGGGATTTCTTTGGAAGGAATGATGCTAAATTAAGGTCCGTCTAGTCAAGGCTATGGTTTTTCCTGTGGTCATGTATGGATGTGAGAGTTGGACTGTGAAGAAGGCTGAGCGCCGAAGAATTGATGCTTTTGAACTGTGGTGTTGGAGAAGACTCTTGAGAGTCCCTTGGACTGCAAGGAGATCCAACCAGTCCATTCTGAAGGAGATCAACCCTGGGATTTCTTTGGAAGGAATGATGCTAAAACTGAAGCTCCAGTACTTTGGCCACCTCATGCGAAGAGCTGACTCATTGGAAAAGACCCTGATGCTGGGAGGGATTGGGGGCAGGAGGAGAAGGGGACGACCGAGGATGAGATGGCTGGATGGCATCACGGACTCAATGGACGTGAGTCTGAGTGAACTCCGGGAGTTGGTGATGGACAGGGAGGCCTGGCGTGCTGTGATTCATGGGGTCGCAAAGAGTTGGACATGACTGAGCGACTGAACTGAACTGTCTTGCACTGCAAGCAGATTCTTTACCATCTGAGCTACCAGGGAAGCCCCATTCAGTTCAGTTCAGTCGCTGGGTCATGTCTAACTCTTTGCAACCCCATGGACTGCAACACACCAGGCCCTCTGTCCATTACCAACTCCCAGAGCTTACTCACACTCATGTCCATTGAGTCAGTGATGCCATCCAACCATATCATCCTCTGTTGTCCCCTTCTCCTCCCTCTTTCAGTCATTCCCAGCCTCAGAGTCTTTTCCAACGAGTCATTTCTTCGAACCAGGTGGCCAAAGTATTGGAGTTTCAGCTTCAGCATCAGTCCTTCCAATAGAACTGATTTCCTCTAGGATTGACTGGTTTGATCTCCTTGCAGTCCAAGGGATTCTCAAGAGCCTTCTCCAACACCACAGTTCAAAAGCATCAATTCTTCGGCATTCAGCTTTCTTTACAGTCCAACTCTCACATCCATACCTGACTACTGGAAAAACCATAGCTTTGACTAGACAGACCTTTGTTGGCAAAGTAATGTCTCTGCTTTTTAATATGCTATCTAGTTTGGTCATAACTTTTCTTCCAAGGAACAAGCATCTTTTAATTTCATGGCTGTAGTCACCATCTGCAGTGATTTTGGAGCCCCTCAAAATAAAGTCTGTCACTGTTTCCATTGTTTCCCTATCTATTTGCCATGAAGTGATGGGGCCAGATGCCATGATCTTAGTTTCTGAATGTTGAGTTTTAAGCCAACTTTTTTACTTTCCTCTTTCACTTTCATCAAGAGGCTCTTTAGTTCTTTGCTTTCTGCCATAAGTGTGGTGTGATCTGCATATCTGAAGTTATTGATATTTCTTCAAGCTATCTTGATTCCAGCTTGTGCTTCATTCATCCAGCATTTCTCATGATGTCCTCTGCCCATTCAGTTTAGGCCAATATTAAAAAGTCAAAGAACTTCACGAAAACAAACAAAATCACCACCACCAGCAAAACCCCACAGTCTGGAAATGCTGCATCAGTGTTCCTGCTTGACACTAATTTGCTGACGCTGAGTACAACCTTTCCTCTTATACCAGCCACATGCTGTCCGGTTGGCCACAGTCCTCACCACTCCCTATGGCATTACACTTAATCCACTAAACTCACTTACTAGACTCATTCACATCTACCTGGGTCCCATAGGGAATTGAGCTTGTGACCTCTAATCAAAATGGCTTCTGAGTTAGGTTCAACCGGAAACAAAAGGTGACATTCTACAGTCCCTGAGCACAGTTTGCACAGGGACATTCCTCAGTCCCACTCCTAGAAGGGTTTCCTCCAGCCTTGGGTAGGAACCCAGACTGTTCGTGAGGCTGCCATGCTCTCAGATGCAGAGCTGTAGCCTTGGGATGCACAGACTCAGCTATCTCAACCTGCTCAGGAATGGAGACCATGAAGCAGCAAGCAGAACAAAAGGGCATCTGAATGCAATTTTAAATTCAGTGACAGGTTTGGGCAGTATCCATGCCCACCAAAATCTGAACAGTCAAAAATGTCACAAGCTAAATGAGACGCCAGCCAAGAATAGTCTCAGAGATCCAGAAGCCGCTTGGCACGCTTGGGGACACGTCACAGCGCGGTAAGATGTGGGGACAGAGCCCCCAGCAGGCCAGAACTCCCCAGCCGAGGTCCACAGCGCTGATGCCTCTGAACAGACACTAGCCTCTTCCCATAATACTCCCACATACTTAAATCAATAAAACTTTGTCTAGGTTTTTTCTTGTTCAGATGAATCTCCAATTAGAAATGTCATTTAAAGACAAAGAGCTCCAATGACTTACGGAAACCAAATAACACATCTTCCATGAAACTTCCACCTTCTTCCTACTCTCCCCAAACCTTCACATGCTTTTCTCACTTCTTGCTTTTAATCTTCTTCTTCTCCCTCACAATCACTTAGTCCCAATGGGAATGAAGTGCTAAGTGGCTGCTCCCTTCTTCCTCTCAGCTGATGCTTTTGGAGCTTCTAAAAGGCATCTTCCAGACTGCTGTTGACACAAGAGCCTATGTCAGTAATCCCTTTGCCTCAAACTAAAGGATAAGGCGTGTTTCAAAAAGATGGCTGAAAAATGCGCGTGACTCTAATGCCCCCAAAGAGACGGTAACAGACTGCAGTAAAAAGTACCTGGTACAGGGTCAGAAAATGAATAATTCAAACCTTCCTCACATGCTGAATTAACCTTGACTTATTTCATGCTTCCCCGCCCCCATCCACTGACTTTTGCTTCTCTCCAGCCTGACGTTGGCTGGAGTCATTCAGGTGTGCATTTTAATCCCTCTAGGAAACTTCTTCTGCTCTATTTGGATCACAGAAAGTGAGAGCAGTTGGATAAGCTTCTTGTCCAGCGAGAAGGGGTGTCATATGGAAGCTCGCAGAGATGGGGCCCTAGGGGCATCTGCTCGCCCATGGAAAATGACCACCAAATGTTCTTCCACTAATACTGATAGCCAGAGGCTAAAGCAACTTGGGATTTAGAAAATGTCCTTCTTTCTAATTTCACAACACTCATTTTTCTTTAAAGATTTTTCCCCCCAGCTTCCTCACTCACATTACCAATCACAGCAACAACAACCTCCTTTGCCACATCCAAAAAAAAAAAAATCGAAAATCCTTTTTCTTACTCGGCTCTTGCAAAGGAAACAGAAGCAGGCACTCGTACCTGCTTTAAAGTCACCTTGCCCATCCCACAGTCCATTACAGAGTGTGGCGTTATCTTCCCATCATTTTCCAGGCACAAAGCCATGTGGGGCAGCGAGGGGGATGAGAGCTCAATTTTCACCTAAATTGTACTCACAGGCCTTTCCCCCTGATGAGCTTGGCAGGAAGAGCGGGAGCTGGTTAAGAGACACGTGTTCACACGTGCAGGACTGAGAAGAAGATGTGGGCACATCTGGGATACAGTGTGCTTTCTTGGTTATGGTTTGAAATAAATACTGTATGTCTTAAATGCAATACCACTGAGAGAAGATGGCATACTCCATGGTGAAAGGGAGTCTGAGTGTTTTACCTTGGGAAACTTGTTCTTGTCATTATGGTAATTTCTGTGAGAATCCTTTCAATGTTATCCAGTAGAACATTCTGCAATGGAAATGTTCTTTATCTGTGTTGTCCAGTATGATAGCCACCAGCCACATGGGGCATTGAACACTTGAATTATTTCTACTGTGACTGAGGAACTGTATTTTTAATTTTATTTTAATTAATTTAAATAGCCACTTGTGGCTAGTAGCTACTATATTGGACAGTGTGGGACTAGGTGTCAAGACGTAGCCTGTTCTCCGTTCTATTTTGGTTTTGTTGTTGTTGTTTTAACCAGTTTAACGTCTATCTAACTCCAAATGCTTCCTTCATAAAGTCCTTCAGTATTATCAGAAACAAGGAAGGCAGGGAGCAAACTCTGGACTATGCCTCCTCCTGGCCCAGACCTGAAAAAGGTGCTTTGGTACACGAACCTCATTTGCGTTTGGTTACAGCTTCACAACTCTGCTCTGAATGCTAACTATCCCCATGTCACAGTTGAGGAATCTGAAGGTGATGAATTTCAGTAAATGGCCTAAAATCACAAGATGAATAGCTTGAAGAACTGGAATTTGTGTCTTTGGATCTAGCCCAGTACTAGCTCCATTATAAATAAATAGTATTATTCTCAATCCTATTCTCATTTCACAGGGGTTGGGGGGATGTCATTAATTACAAAAAAAAAAAAGTTACTCTGTGAGTGGGGAGGTTTGTGGTCTTTAGCTACAAACTTCTTTCAGATCCAAGTGCACAGTGAAAAGTATTTAATGAAGGAGCATATGGCAAGCTTGCACTTCTTGGTGCCAATGGTGTGGTCTGAAATGACTAGTTCAAAGTCATTCTTACTGCTGCTGAAAGATTTCTGAGAACTGCAAGAAGAAGGAAGTATGTATTAGACAAACCCGGATCGAGAGATTTGGAATATGTCCAAAATAAAAGGTTCTAAGAGTCAGGAAGGAAGCACCCTTCATCCAAAAGAACTCAGTGCCTTGACTGGGGGAGAAAGTGGAAGAATTACCGAGGTTTGGGCAAGTCCTGTTGAAAGAGGTGTTTCTTCTCTTCCCAGGCCACAGCTGGAATCCCTGGCTACAGTACTAACCAGGAGGGTAGTGAGCAGAAAGCTCTTGTCTGCTGGTAGCCACTCACCCAAGAAGTTCCCTGGAAGGTGATGCTGATTGTAATTAGAGCCTCATCTCTGAGAGGGGGGTTGTCTCAATTCCGAGTCCTGTGCAGGCAGCTGGTGGCGGGAAGCTGCGCCTGGCATGCTCTCCAGAGAGAGTCTCAGCTGTTCCTGCCGTCCAGAATCATCATTCGGTTTAGTTTCCCAGGATAGGGGTGGAGTGTGTCGGGGGAGGGCGCATGGCAGCACTTCTCCTTGGGAGAAGCCAGTGGACCCCCCCTTGCCACTGCCCAAACACACACACACAGAGGAGGCTTCTCACAGTGTGTGTCTTCCCCATCGGGGCAGCGGGCTTCAGTTCCTCCCCGGTCCCTTGCTGGCTGTTCACTTTCTACACCAATAGGCTCTGAGGTGACAAGTTCAATTCCCAGTTCTGTCAAACCTGCATTTTCTTCCCTGACCTACTTTTCCCACTCTGCAGTGTTGGAACAATGCCTCGCTCTGTTCCCTCTTTAGACCCATCTTTTGCCTGAGCTGGGGCAGAAACCCGGACCTTTGCCAGGCTTTTTGCCTTGAATCCCTGACAAGTGTTGATGGGAAAAGAAAAAAAAAAGGAGGAGGAAAAAAAATCCTCACTATAAAAGAGTTCGGCTCCCCCACAGACACCCTGAGTCAGGTGGGAGTAAACGCTTCTGTGGGTAAGGGAAGAAAGCTAAGATCAGGCTTCTCCACTCATCCCTCTCCCCTTCACCTCTCACCCCCGCTCTCAGTTCCCAGGCACAGTGAGAAGCAACTGAGGCCATGCCAAGAACACTCCTGACCCTCTGAGCATCAAAGAAGCGGCCGCTGTGTTTGAGGACTGGCACTGAGGCACCCTACAAGACGGCTTCCAGCCAGCCTCACTCAGCACCTCCTCTGTGACCAGTTCCCGCAAGGAGCCCAGGGCAGCCGCTCCCAAAGCCCTCCAGCACCAACTGTGGGGCTGGCACCCTCCCCAAAGTTTTCTCAGGCTTACGGCCACAGGGTGCTATAAAAAGAGTTCTAATGAGGTGGATGAACCTAGAGCTTATTATACAGAGTGAAGTCAGAAAGAGAAAGACAAATATCGTATATTAACACATATCTATGGAATCTAGAAAGATGATACCAGCGATTGGCAGGGCAGCAGAGGAGACACAGACATAAAGAACAGACTTTTAGACTCAGAGGGAGAAGGAGAGGGTGGGATTATTTGAGAGAATAGTATTGAAACATATACATTACCATATGTAAAATAGATAGCCAGTGCAAGTTTGATGTATGATGCAGGGAACCCAAGACTGATGCTCTGTGACAATCTGGAGGGATAGGGTGGGGAGGGAGGAGGATGGGGGTTCAGGATGGAGGGGACACATGAATACCTATCAGTTCAGCTCAGTTCAGTCGCTCATTCGTGTCCATCTCTTTATGACCCCATGAATTGCAGCATGCCAGGCCTCCCTGTCCATCACCAACTCACAGAGTTCACTCAAACTCACATCTATGGAGTCGGTGATGCCATCCAGCTCATCTCTATAGCCAATTCATATTGATGTATGGCAAAAAAAAAACCCATCACAGTATTGTAAAGTATTTTTCTCCAATTAAAATAAATGAATAAATTTTTTAAAAAAGAGGGAGAGTAGTGTAACCCAAGAGCCAGGGAGGAAGCCCAAGTGAAGTTTCTCTGTGATCTGTAAAGCAAATGTGAAAGTGTTAGTCGCTCAGTTGTGTCAGACTCTTTGCAACCCAACCCCATGGACTGTAGCCTGCCAGGCTCCTCTGTCCATAGAATTCTCCAGGCAAGAATGCTGGAGTGGGTAGCCATTCCCTTCTCCAAGGATCTTCCCGACCCAGGGATCAAACCCAGGTCTCTCGCATTGCAGGCAGATTCTTTACCATCTGAGCCACAGGGAAAGCCAAAACAAATGTGAAGATTTGCAAATAAGTGCAGGATAACCTGACATGGGGAGAGGCGAGAGGTAGAGAGCAACAGTAAAATCACGCCGTCTTTAGAGACTGAACATCGTATGGGGGATTGTTCTGTGAATTTAATACACTAAGTGAATTTACATACACTAAGTGTCTGTCTGTCCCAAGGTCCTATAAGACAGGTACTGTAACACCCCAGTGGCACAGATGGTGAGGCAGAGGGTGGTCACGGCTAGTCAGTGGCCATGTTGGGACATGGACCCAAAGAATCTGCTCCCATTGCCCCCAGACTCTGCACCTCCGCCCCGCTAACACCGTCCTCTCATCTTGCTTTTCCTGGCTCTCCCTCTTACACTCAGGATAACTTGGTCACGGTGTCCTCTCTAGCACCGCACCAGCCCTGCTGTCCCTCTTTACCTTCCAAGTCTGGGCTGCCCACCCAGTCAGTCCTGTTAAGGGAAGTGTGGGGGGAAATCTTCTGGTGGATTCTGGAGATTTTCCTCTCAGAGAGGAGAAGTCTCCACAGGAAAATGGTTCTGCTTGCATCCTCCTTCTTGCTGGTTCTGCTGCTAAGTGGGGACACAGAGCCTAGTGCTGTGGCATCTATTTTGCAGCCATGAGGGAATTCACCTCTAACATATGGAGGATAGAAACAAGGAAAGAAAAGTGCCAGGAACTTGAAAATGCCATTGAGCTACTGCGCCAGCCCTAAGCTGCCAACTTTCTGATGTATTGTTTGATTAAAAAAAAAAAAAAAACTTTAAGCCTTATATTTGTATCTACCAATAGTTAGGGATTCTATTACTTGCAACCCAAAGCACCTACTATCCGAGGTACCTAGAAGCAGCCCTTCAGAAAGGGTGTGAAGGACATCCTGTTCTCAGTGTTGGTCACTGTGCCCTACCCTGACTCACACATCTACTCCCCTCCCCAGGGACACTCCAGGAAAGATAACTTGGCCACCACTCTGCCTCTTTCCAGGTGGCGCTAGTGGTAAAGAACCCACCTGCTAATGCAGGAGATGTAAGATATGGGTTCAATAGCTAGGTCTGAAAGATCCCCTGGAGGAGGACATGGCAACCCACTCCAGTATTCTTGCCTGGAGAATCCCATGGACAGAGGAGCCTGGCAGTCTACAGTCCCTGAGTTGCAAAGAATCAGATAGGACTGAGGTGACCTGGCCCGCACAGGCATTCTGCCTCATTTCCTGGCCTTTGCCCTCACTACTCCTTTCTGCAGGGAAAATCTCTCCCAGAGCTTCACAGGGCTGCATTTTTCTCTCACTCAACTTCCCATCCTATACGTTGTGTGTTTCCTATGTAAATAGGAACTGTTTGTTCAAAGTCTCTCCACACTCAACAGTCTGCTCATCTTACCTAGAACATGGCTCGGCTCACAGCAGGTGTTACATGGAACATGCCCAGCTCATAGAAAGTGTTTGGATATTGGTATGCAGCCTCCAGCTAATTCTGCGGTGTTTGCTAAGGTGTCTCAGTGGGTCCCTCTCCTCTTCCTCCTGCTCCTCCTCCTTCCTCTTCTTTTCCTGTTTCTCCTCTTCCTTCTTTCTTCTCTTCCATCAAATCTGACTGATGCCCTTTATGCTTCCTTTGATGGTACAGATGAACTCTCTTCCAAATTAATCTTCCCAAATTTGTAGAATCACTGCCTGTGTTCAAGCAGCTGAAATGTCAATTTGCTCATTTCCAGTGAGACTCAGTTTTAAGGGTATCATTGCAAATTGGGATGCTTTGATGGAATGACAATGTAAGGATGTTTTCAAGCTTCTTATGTTCGTTTCACCATATTATTATAGTGGTTTTCAGTCTTTCAGACATTTTAATCTACGTTTAATTATGCTCATTCCCAGAGGCTCCTTAAAAGCAAATGACACAATTTTTTTAATCAAATAAATAATACACATGAGGCCTGCTAAGACTTGATAGAAGCCTGTGTGATCAACTGAAGAGAATGACTATGATCAGAGGGCCTGAGAAACAGGGGTTTGTAAAGAGTCATCACCTTCCTCTCTGGCATTTCTAGTAGCTCAAGGAAAGTCTTCCAAGGCTGAGAAGAGATCATTTTTGCCAACATTGTATGTTAGCCTGTCCTCTCAGCTGGGATGGAATCTGCTAAACCTGATTCTTCTTGGTGATCAGTGTTCTATGCAGAAGGATAAGTATGGTTCATCTTCCCTCCCTCCAAGGTGGCACCATGGAGTCCATCTGGCTGCTCTGAGAAAAGGAGAAAGAACCTCAGTCCCAACTGCTATGACAAATAACACAGCCTGAGTGGCTTAAACAACAGACACTTATTTCTCACAATTCTAGGAGAGTCCAAAGACTCTTTCAAGGAGGCTCTGGAGTCCAAGATAAAGATGCTAGCAGAGTTGATGTCTGTTGTGAGTCCACTTCCTGGTTTTCAGATGGCCTTCTTATTGTGTCCTCATATGGCCTTTCTTTGATATGTACACATGGAGAGAAAGAGATCTCATTTCTGATCCTCATTTTATAAGGATATTAATCCCATCATGAGGGCCCTACCCTCATGACTTCATCCATCAATAATCACTTCCCAGAGACCTCAACTCCCCAAAACCATCACACTGGGGATTAGGGCTTCTACATATGAATTTGGGAAGGGCATAGACACTCAGTCCCATAGCAGGCTCTTCTGCCACTTTGTAACAATGACAAGAATCAGTATAAGATGAGGGCACTGGGCCTCCCTTTCTAGGGCAATCAGGCAACTTTCAGCTTATGATGGGTATCCATCACATGATTTAGCCTATCCAGAGCCTAGTCACCCTTCTTTTGCTGCACTTTGTAATATTCCCTCTTAACAGTTTTTAGAAGGGCTATCAGTTAAAGCTCCTCACCCTTATCTAGCTATGAAGTTGGCATGAGGCCCAAGATGGGTAAAGCAGATTCTCTTGGGAATTTTCATCTTGAAAAGAACAAGGACATAATTTGAAGACAACTCAAAACACTGGTATTCCCCTAAAGAGACTGTCCACTGCTTCGTGCTACCTAATTCTTTGAAAGTGAAAAGGAAAATGTGAGCTGCTTCTATCGTGCCTGACTCTCTGTGACCCCATGAACTGTAGCCCATGAGGCTTCTCTGTCCATGGAATTATCCAGGCAAGAATACTAGAGTGGGTTGCCATTCCCTTCTCCAGGGGATCTCCCTAACCCAGCAACTGAACCCAGGTTTCCTTCATTGCAGGCAGATTCTTTACCATCTGAGTCACCAGGGAAGCTCAAATCCTCTGGTTCTAGTATTTTCTGACAGTTGGTCTCAGCTTTGCTTTTACTAAATGACTACTACATATCCTTCAATTAATTGCTTTTTTCCCTTGTGAGTTGCCAGGTTAATATGTGTAACTTACAATAAAAGGACCCTAAATTATAGACTTTTTAAACAATGAAGCCCAGAGCTCTACACCTGCTCCCACCACTGAGGCCTCTGAATATGTTTATGTTATCTGTCCTCTTCTAACTCTGGTAATCAGTGTGAAAAAGGACCAAATAATCGGGGAAAAAAAAAAAGCAAAAACCCTGGGTCACTCTCTTTCCAGTTTGCCATGTCATTCTCAAGTAGAGAACAAAAGCAGCAATTCCAGAGGCTAAAGAAAAAAAGAGTCTTGAAAAGAAATCTTATCTGTCTTAAAAGCCATGAATGAAATAAAGGAAAAAGTGTTCATCACACCTGACTCACATGATTACTGTGGGTCAGCCATCAATATGTAGACAGAAAGAAAATAATTGGCATAAGCTCCTTGAAATTTCTGCCTCCAGCCTCCCCAAGGAGGCCTTGGGGAGATTCAGATAGCATTTGAACAGCTAGGGCTTCATAATGAGAACTGACATTCTAGTGTGTACTACAAAAGACACTTTCCTCCTGGAACCCTGAAAAGTCCTTTAATCAGCCAAAAAGTTGCTACTGTAAAAAAAAAAAAAAAAAGGTGGGGGAATAAAATAAGTTCCTCATTTATTGTTTCTCTGCCACTGCCCTGCCCGCCTCTTTCTCACTGTCCAAGCCCCCCTGGCATTATCTATGCCTACCTCATTAATGCCACTTGCTCATCGCTATGCCAGAAAGCCCAGCTGATTAACAGGAAACCCTGAGCTGAAGGTTGCCTGGGTTTCAAGTTGCTTATACACACAATTCACACTCCATGTGTTAGGAGTTCCCTCCTTTCCTCAAGTCACTCCACGAGTCTGGCAAGTGGGAAATGAGCTTTGAATTGTCTCTGGCTCCTCGCTGACCAGTCAAACCCCAGGGAGCCCGTGGAATATTTGATTAGTTGTAAACTCAAACAACCATCACAAAGAAAGATAAAAGGTTAAAACCACAAGCAAGGCACCCCAGAGTGAAAAGCCTGAAAGATTGGAAAAGGTAAGCTGAAAAAATACTTAGACTTGCCCAGCAGCAGCTAAGGATAAAACGAGGCATGTTTCGTGCCCAAGGCAGAAAATTAAAAATTGAACAGATTCCATTCTGAGAGATGTATTGTGAGGTGAGGTCTCCTTCATACCCCGCCCCCAGCCAGTCCCTGTCATCCTGTCTGGAGTCCAGTCTTACCTGCCAGCGTGCTGTGTTTTCCTTTGTCCCCTCACTTCTAGCTGGGACAAATGCCCTGTAACTAACAAGTGTGGTCACCAGTGTCATCAACAGACAATATTTTCAAGGCAACAATCATAGAAAATCTTAGGCATCAGATCCTGAGGGCTTTGAATATGCACCGGTGGGTATCTCAGCGGACCCCTCTGTACGAGTGGCCAAATGCATCCTTAGCACATCTTCTGAATCTAAAGGCTGGTATATGACCAAGGTCATGCCACATTCTTGAGGACACTCTGCCTCACTCTACTGGTCCATGTGGAGTATATAGACCTGGGCCCCTTGCCCTGATTTAAGATATCTCTGAAAATTCTATTCCAGCTCCAGACTACCCTAAAAAAATGGTAGAAAAAAGCTTGAATTGCATTGCAATTCAACATTCCCCCTGTTCAATCCTGTTTTATTCACTCCCTAACCAATAATATCCTGAGAGTACTCCTCCAATCAACTTATTGCATTAAAAGGTTTTCTTTTTTTTCCAAAAGATAATAGACTGAAGGTTCTTGAAACCCAATGTCCTACCCAGTCACTTCAGAAATCCCTTCTGTGATATCAAATGGCTTTTTGATGAAACTTCTCAAGACTTCCCTAGTGGTCCAGTGGTTAAGACTCCATACTTCCACTGCAGGGGCCAGGGTTCTAGTCTTAGTCGGGGAACTTAGATCTCACATACCGTGGGCATGACCAAAATTTAAAACGAAGAAACTTTTCTGTATTTAAAGTGAAAGTGAAGTTGTTCAGTTGTGTCCGACTCTTTGTGACCTCATGGGCTGTAGCCCTACCAGGCTCTTCTGTCCATGAAATTTTCCAGGTAAGAGTAACTGGAGTGGGTTGCCATATCCTTCTCCAAGGGACTTCCAGACCCAGGTCTCCCACATTGCAGGCACACGCTTTACCATCTGAGCCACCAGGGAAGCCCTGTATTTCTGTATTTAGGGTTTCACATTCTCATACAAGAGTTAAGAGGAGGTGGTACCACATCAGGGGTCGATCTCTGACATCAGGGTAGCCATAAAACTCAGTAAGATGATGAACTGTGTGCTAGAAAAAAAAAAAAGAGTACAGCTTCTTGGAAGGGGCACAAGGATGGTATATAAAGATTTTAAAAAGTGAGAGTCCAGTAAACATGAGTGTCCAAGAGCTCACAGAAAAAATACCATCAAATAGTGTAGCATCATTTTCCTTGCAGAGGCGAGCTAATAAAAGAATATAGTAGGCCATCCTGCCAAGAGTGGTATAGAAACAACACAGAGAATTTATGATGAAAGGCCAAGGAAATGGGCAAGAAAAATAGGAGCTAAGGATACAAGGACACTACAGAGAGAACCGTTAAACAAGCACCATGCCCCTGGCTTATCTCTTTTGCACACCGAGCTCCCAGAGGCTTCCAACAGAGCTCAGCATGGCAGAGATTGACACAGAGAAAGCTTGGCTTGTCACATATCTAGCACGGCAGGGAAAAGTAGAAGGAGAGCCTCTGAAAAAAGGAGTTAGCTGATTTCTAGTAGTCAATTGGGATGATAATTTTTGTAGTTATTGTTGGCAGACATGATCCTCAAATTTCTTGATGATGACCTAAACTACTCTGGGCAAAGCCAAGATGAAGAATAAGGGACCTGGTGATGAGCTGGTGGTGCAGGTCCTCTTTTGGTGGAAGAACATCCATATAGGAGTTTCAACTGATACCAAAGAATATATGGATTGTTCAAGTAAACTGCAAAAAAAAAAAAAGAGGACAGGGATCTGCATAAGTGTGTTATGGGTCCAGGATAAGAACAGGGAGTGATGAGAAATGTGGACCTTTCTAAGGCTTTACCTAGCAAGAGCATTTTCAAACATTTTTCTGTCTATACTACTATGTTTATGGCTGAATCTGATTCCCAGGCTGTGAATTTACAACCTCCATTCTGAAAGATGAAGACCTTCCCAGATTATCTCAAGCAGTTACCCACTGCTGCCACTGCTCATGCTCACAGCTGAGTTGATGGTCTCACTATTAGGTTTATGTTCTATTCCTTGTCAGAGAACAACCTCCCTCATACCCCTTTCTGTGTCTTTGCTGCCACCATTCTTATCACCATTTCTATTTAATAGCTACTTAAGGAAGTCAATGCAACCACCAAAACGGAGGGGAGAAACTGAACAAGTGGAATTTAAAAAATGAACATTTAGCAGGAAAAGTGAAGGCCTCCGAGATTGTTCCAGCTCTTTATACAGAATCAGACCACAGCATCTAAAGACTGCTTCCTCCTTCTGAGGAAAAAGAAGGTATGAACGTCCATGGAATACCTGGACTGTGCCAAGAAAATTCCAAGTACCTTTCTTAGAGGAAATCAGGAGAAAGAAGGGTGGGGATGGGACTATAATGTACATTTTTTCTGTGGGCCAGGCGGACTCTGATTCTCAGGCCTCATAATGTCAGCTGCCCAGCTGATTTTCCTTATTTTACAAGTCATTATGCCTGTGAAAGCAGTTATTCAGGAGCCAAAGAAACAATCCATATATTAAATGTTTGTAACTGATAATAATACAGAACAAAAGGAACAAACAGAAGCTGACACTGAAAACATGGATGAGAAACTTCTAGACCCAAAGCTCCTGAGCAAGGCTTTGTTTGATGTTGTCCTCTGCTCAGTTCTCCAAGACTGTGATCAAAGAGCTGTCCAGGCACCAAGTGGAGATGGAAGTGGAAGGAGAGACTACAGATTCAAAATTGAAGCCAAATGGAGCCATTTCCAATGGGACTACACAAACCTCACGTTGAAAAGAAATGGAGGAATTTTTCAGGCAGAAAGACCTTCCAGATTGTTTCATTCATTTTACAAACCAAGGTACTGAGGTCTGCGGTGACAATGAAACTGGGTGTACATGCCAATTGTCATTGAGGATTTTGACTTAGATCATGACTTCTACTTCAGACTTTATCTCCAATTCATTATATAATTTTGCCTCATTTCTGAGATTTTTTTATGCCTCAGCCTTTCCCTAACTTGAAAACACCCTTTCAACTGCTAAAACTCTACATTGACTTATTTCACAAATATGTATCGAGCTCCTAATATGTACCTAGCCCTATTCTAGGTGCTGGAGATGAAGTAGAGAAGGGTCAGTGGAGAACAAGGCAGATAAGCAAGAAATTCATAGTCTAAAAGGAAGATGTTTGGCAGCATTAGTTGGCCAAGAATATCAAATGTATTAATAGCCTTTCATTGAAGTTAATTTTTCCATGGAAGTTACTTATCTTGTTTCTTCACATGGGCGTTCTTACATAAAAATAACTGAGGCTTTCTTAGAAACTAAATCCAGACTTATGAGTTGTAATATGTACCCATATTATTGTTATTACAGTATTAAAAGTAATAATGCTAAAGCAGGTCACTTTCACTGCTTGCACCCACCCCCATGACCCCTGGATATAAGCCTACATTAGAATTAGCAAGACTTGAACCTGTCCCTGGGGGGAAGGGGATTGGAGACAGACTGATTAAAAAGGGAAAAGAACAGAAGAGAAAAAATGGAGAGAAACAGCCAGGAGGGAGTAAAATAATACTCATTAAAGACAGAAGTTATAGGTAGAGAATGAAATAGACAGAGCATGGGTATGGGATGCTGGGACCAGGCTGAAGCCACAGAGGCACCTAGAACACTAAGTTGAAATAGTAGTAGTCTAGTCGCTGAGTCATGTCCAACTCTTGTGACGCCACAGACTGTAGCCTGCCAGGCTCCTCTGTCCATGGGATTTTCCAGGCAAGAATACTGGAGTGGGTTACCGTTTCCTTCTCCAGCGGATCTTTCCAACCCAAGGATTGAACCCGGGTCTCCTGCATTGCAGGCAGATTCTTTATTGACTGATCTCCGAGTTGAACGTCACTCTCAAAGTCTTGCACATGTCCAGACATCTTGCTTTCCCTCCCCAGTCCCAGCACTGGTGCCCAGAGCCCCTTAGTAACCTCATCAGTGTCACTGGTACCCTACTCTGGCCTGTATACATGCAATACCATCTTTAGTTTCCCTCTCCTAGATGTAGGGGCAGATGAATTGTTGGAACTTGAGCTCCTCTA